>JAAEAF010010169.1:0-27847 GCA_011037195.1 Triatoma infestans
TGGATTCGAACCCGAGACCTCCGCGTTGCTAGTCTAGCGCGCTACCACTGAGCGAATTCCTTCCTTCTCCTTTGGCTTTCGCCAATTAACTAGGGACGGAGACCCTATTTTGTGTACTGTGTTTGTCCTTGTCTGTAAAGAAGGATAGATGTATCTACTTTAAGTGTATTGTGTACTGTTCTGATGAAGTGCATGGAATACTGAGCTGTGGTAACCCGTGGGGTCGCTATTCCCCAAATAACTGCATGTAACAGATACCCCTTGCAGGCTACTGATATAGACGCAGTATACACAAAACAGAAGACATTAACAAAGTCCCGCACAAAACATTAACAAAGACCCGCAGGTGTATTTGTTATACATACAGACCAATAATAAAAGTATAGATCTTGAGATAACTTACGTAGTAGGGAAGACATACTTAGTTATTAGTAAGACAAAAATTTAGAAGACAGACATGCATACTGTTATGTTTTTAATTTAAAAATAGATAGGTACTTAGTAATCCTTAAGTAACAAACATTTATTGACACTCATTCAACATTATTATTAGGGAAGGGATTAGCTAAATGGTTAGCGTACTAGGCTCCCACGCGGAGAACCCGGGTTCTTGTCCAGCTGTGCTGCCCTTAGATTTTTTTCTTCCTAGGAGCCTCTACGCTCACTGTCCGGTAAAGGACAGTGTTGTCTGTAACGAGAGAACACGGTCCGGAGGCCGGCAGTGCACTGAGAAGGCTCCGGGCGCCAATGACCATAGATGTTGACGCGCCTTAAGTTAAAAAAAAAAAAAAAAAAAAAAAAAACATTATTTTAATGATACATATTTTTTTACCACACACGTGTACATTTTATATATTTTATACCTTATGTTAATTTTTTTTTTAAATTTAAGGCGCGTCAACATCTTAGCTATTAATCCTTTTAATGTTATGATTTATAATAAATATTATTTTCCCTTAGACTTTGACAGACTCTCCGCCCGTATTTGTGATTTTCAAATTTGGCTTATATTCTGTTTCCCTTTCCATCAGTAACCGATAAGGTGGAAAACACCTTACCGAAGCACCACTTCGTTTTAGGATTCCCTGTCTCCCTGCCTCCTACTTGGAATTCCCTAGAGGTGTATTTTGGTTGGTGGTATATCATGTCACTAGTTTCGTTCTTATGTTTCTGCCGAACATGGGGTAGTAAGCGCTTTTACCTGTTGAATTGAGTACCTTTCGTAGTTGCATCAATAATCTTTGTACCTTCAAGTCTGAATCACACCTTTTTTTCAGCCAAGACCAAAAACATTTCTTTTTTTTTTTTATTGTTTGTACAAACCTGTCGGTTTGGCCATTTGAAGAAGGGTTGTTTGGGGGCGTGGATATCTTGTGTAGAACTCCATTTTCAGTTAAGAACCTTTCAAATTCTTGGGATTTGAACTGAGTCCCATTATTGGATATTAAAACGAGTGGAATGCCAAAAGCCGCTAACATATGTCGTTACTGTTTAATGCTCCACTGGAATGTAGTGGATCCAGCAGGGATCACCTGAACCTATTTGCTATAGGCATCGACTATAATGAGGTGGCAAGTACCGCTAACTGGCCCCGCGAAGTTAATGTAAATTCTTTGCCGAGACATGAATGAATACGTGCTATGTTAGCTGAACTAAGTAAGCAAAGTGTGTTGTGCATTTCCGGACTTGGCCATGGATTTTAATTGATTTTAATTAATAAGAGTAGTATATAGTAAAGATGTTTGCTATCCGCCTCCGTCCATGAAACCTGATCGGTAGTTAGACGTAAAGCACGCTTGAAAAAAGTAAGCATTGAAAAATACTTGAGTTTCCGGGTTGAAACCACCGTCGAAAAACTAAAAGATCAAAATAAGCCATACTTTACTCTTTTTTTTACAGACATAAACACATGTAAATAAATACATGCAACCGTTCAGATGACATTCAGGAATGCATGAAACAGATAGACATATAAAAAACAGACATAATTAATAATAGACGTTTAGATAGATAACTGCAGACCAATAACAGAATCATTAACATACTTACGGACTTCTGCAGTCATAAATACAAAAAGTGTTTTACGTGACATTTTTCTTTAAAAAAGTGATATACAAAATAACCGATATGTTCTACCGCACATTGTTATAATACATGAAATATTGATTATATTATTTAATAATCATTAATATTGTTTGGTTTAATTATGTTATCCTTTGAAAGTGTAACTAACGTTGCTTACCTTATTCCCAAGTCTATTAATATTTGCTTTGTTATTATTGACCTAGTGTTTGTCATGGTATATATCTGATTGAAGATATAAGAAGCCAATAATGTCCGTATTAAACTATATTTAGAGAAGTTTACCCTATCATATTTTAAGAGAGTTAATTTAACACTCTATTGAAGTTATTGATTTTATAATCATCAATTATTAACATCATAATTTAATTAAGTAAATCTTCTTTCTCATTAAACTAAAATATTTCTCATAATCTCTTTATACTTTCTATCTAATCTCTCTTTTTCAAGATTTTATTTGATTTCTTATTTATAAAGTTAAATTGTTGAAGAATTTTGAGCAAAATATGTAAATATTGCTTCATAATAGTTTGACTTAGTTTGTATTATTATATACACATATATTTCTTTTTCTCTTACACCAAGAAAGAGGAAGTATTGAGATCGTGTCAAATACTTGAAGTTTCACCGGAAATACACATGTTTTACGGTCCCTTCTGTACGTATAAAAAACGTTTAGCGAATGCGCTGTCTATGAGTTTTTAACCGTATATCTCAAAAACAAAAAGTCGCTGGGAGTTCAAACTTTGTAACCGATATAGAAACTACCGTTGCATCTACACGGAAGTTTTTGGGCAAAATCCATCAATCGAAAGCGCGGCTGTACTGAGTAGTTTTTTCTGTTATCAGTTTTTCTTGATTTTCTCGATTTTGTCGAAAATGGCTCCAACAATTTGCTTTAAACTTCAACTTCATTTACATTATACACATAAATACTTCTTCTTCTTCTTTTTTCTACGCCTGAGAACCGGTGGCGGGGTGTGGCATTCGGTATCACGCTGTCCATTAAAGTTTGGACATTATTGTCCGCTTGTCCATGTTCTCGGTTAAAGCATTTATTATGTTCACAAGTGCAGGACATGTGTCGAGGTGGAAGCCGGTCATCTTGTCAAAGTGACAAAGAGGACACGTTGCAGACACGGCTATTTCGATTTTGAACAGATGCCTTTGTGGGTAGTCATGTCAAGTAGCTAGCCTGAAACATGCTACGGCATCCCTCCTTTCCAGATTAATCGGAAGGCGCTTCGATTTTATTTGCAGGTGTTCTCCCACTGTTTCCCTACCGCTTGCTGTCGATGGTAGTCCTTAATTTCCTTGGCCACTACGTACGTAGCGAATGATTCTCTTCACAGGGGCATAACGTAGCGAGTATCCAGGTTGAAGGGTTCCTGATACACTCTTGGCAAATTTGTCAGCTTCCCCGTTGCCAACTAATCCACAATGAGAATGGATCCATTGAAAAGCGACTTGCTTTCCGGATAAGGCCCGGCGGTAATTTAAAACGGTTGAAATGTTATTGATGTGTTGTGATGTTGTAGTTGCTTGTGGCTTGAGCGGTTTTGTAAAGGGCTGTGAGTATATATGTTTAAAGAGAGAAGTATCAGAAATAAGAAGATAGTCACCACTGCTAACAATAAATATATTCTATTAAAATAATAACTACAAGTTATTTGCAAAGAATGTATAAACTTATTAATATATTGTGGAACTGGCTAACTAAGAGAGTGAAAAACAAGTGTTCAGCTTGAATGTCTAATACATACTGTATTGAAAGAATGCCTTCTCTTCATAGTTCAAATCCTCCCCTGTGAGAAGGGGTAGACAATGCTAATCAAGTTCATAAACTCTAAAAGACAAAGCCAACCAGGTCCTTTGAACTCTTTCTGTAACTGTAGTCTTCTACACCTGTGTGTACCCTTTTTGCCAGCGAATATTAGATTTTCTTAAATAAAATATATTTGAAAATATATTTCTGGCATTCATGACACGGTAAATGATTCTGTCCTCTTTTTGCAAGTAATCCACTGTATAAGCCTCTTTTTGCTCTCTGCCGTGGCTTCTACTTTCTCAAAGCCTCGTAGATGGCAGCGATCTTGCCAACAAAATTCTTGGCTTCCCTACCCACAGGTATATGGCAAGCTGGAATGAGGGTGAATATACTATAGCATCAGAGTTCTTTCTTGCTCCATGGGCGGAACCATCACTAAATGCCTATCACTTTTATTTGAACATTTTCCCGGAAAAATAGATTTTTGGTGCGGTTCTGTTGAACGGGATCGTTATCCTTTCCTCTAAAACATCACTTCGGTACAAAATATGGTTTTACCACCTACATAATATGAATACCTATACTTTAGAAGCATTGATAGCATTCCACATTTGAAGAAGAAAATTGGTTAATCCGAAATAAAACTTTATAGTATAGGTTTTCCAGTTTTTTGGAATTTTCTCGAAAACGATTATAACGATTTCCTGTAAACTTGGAACACCAGTTGTTCCGAGATAAACCTATCACTTTTATTTGTAACATTTAAAAATGAAAAAAAAAAATTGTTTGTAGGTTCTGAATGAGAAAGTGCGACGTTTTAAACGATCAATGACTTAGGAGTTTTGAGTTCCGGTTTTCGAGAACAAATTTAGGTGTCACAGATAACATTATTTCGGCACTGGAGATTTACTGACCAGACTTTAATTTTGTTTATATTTATATATCGTAAATTGAATTGTAAATGAGAATTAGTTTGTCTGGAGTGTTATATTGCTGTTTAGAGGGACATAATGTTCACTTACCTTTAACTATGAGTTATGAGCAGTTTATTTCGGTCAGATAAGAATTTAAAGACGGTGAGTGAAACAACTTTGTTTACCGTAACATATCCACATTAACTCAATAGCGTAGTTAGGATTTTAGAAGGCCCTTCGGCAAAATTATATTGGGTTCCCCATATACTTTGAGAATACATTACTTTTATTTATTCATTTCTTTCATTTTTATTTTAAAAAAGTTTATTTGTTTAATTAAATTTATATTTTAATTCAATACATGTGTACCCTATGTACCCTTTGTCATTATTATGTATATATAAGTCCTCACATGTTGGTCTAGTGGCTAGCGCACTCGCCTTTCGTGCGAGAATTCAGGGTTCGATTCCCGAGAGGGCAAAGTCGGTGTTGACCCAGCATCAGTGATAAAAAGTGGGAAGCTACAATGAGTAGCGCCCTAGGTAGCAAAGGCCGGAACTAAACGACGTGAGAACTGCGGCATGCTTACCACACGCCTCCCATTCTAATCGCCGTCTGGCAAGCCTATATATATACGAGGTGTGTAAATTAAGTAATGAGACTGATTTTCTAATGTTCAATCTGGCAACACTGGAGACGCGGCGCATGCGTGGTAGGGCAAGTAAACATCTGATACACGTCCAGTGCAAATTTGAAAATGCTAGAGTTGTTGCACTGTCCGTAGTGACTTTTTTTGTGAGCAAGGTTTTTTCAGTGCGTTTTAAAAATGAGTGACATTAATTACGAGCAACGTTGTGCTATCAGGTTTTGCTTCAGACTTGGGCACAGTGCAACGGAAACGTTTGAAAAACTGTGCCAGGCCTATGGAGACAATGTTTTGTCGAGGGCACAGGTTTTTAGGTGGTTTAAGTCGTTTGCAGAAGGAAGGGAATCAATTGAAGACGAGCCTCGCAGCGGAAGGCCTTCATCTTCAAGAACCGACGAAAATGTTGGCAGAATCCGCGATCTCGTGCATTCAGATCGTCGTTTGACAGTCCGAATGATCGGCGAAGAGTTGAATTTGACTCACACAACCGTTCATCAAATTTTGACTAATGAATTGGGGATGAGAAAAATTTGTGCAAAAATGGTTCCGAAAAATCTTTCACATTAATGAGTATTTGGCCAGTAATAACATTCCTGTGGCTCCTCAGCCTCCTTATTCACCCGACTTGAGTCCATGTGACTTTTTTTTGTTCCCCAAATTGAAAAATCACCTCAAGGGACGTGATTTTGGAACATTGGAGAATATTCAAACAGCCGTAACCGACCAACTGAAGTCTATTCCAGTATCCGAGTTCCAGCACTGCTATGATGAATGGAAGAATCGTCTTCAGCGTTGTGTGGCTTCCCAAGGTAGTTACTTTGAAGGGGACAATGTTGAATTGTAATTTTATTTGAATAAAAAAAAGATAAAAAATCAGTCTCATTACTTAATTTACACACCTCGTATATTTAGGATTTATATATATATATATTTATATATATAGTGGTTGGTTCCGCAGAGCTGGAAAGCATCAGAGATATTTTCCGTGATAACCTGCTTCTTTTTTGGTCACGACTGGTTTCGGGCGTTCGCTCCATCATCAGGATGTTTTTGTCAAACAGTGTAATAACATAGACTTGCACAGAGCAAATACAGTTGATACACTGGACTTTAAATGTCTTTGTTAGGATCTAACTAGGTTAAGAGGGGTGACCGCTACTTGAACGGGAAAACACATGTTTCAGTCCTTTAGTGACGTTGTTCCCTTTTAAAATGGAAACATCAATGAGTGGGGATCTCCTTCAAAAAACATAGTTTAAGTTATACAACCCCCACTCATTGATGTTTCCATTTTAAAAGGGAACAACGTCAATTTTAAAGGACCGAAACATGTGTTTTCCCATTCTGGTAGCGGTCACCCCTTCTTAACCTAGTTAGATCATATAAAGGCATTTAAAGTCCAGTGTATCAACTGTTATTTGCTCTGTGCAAGTCTATGTTATTACAGTGTTTGACAAAAAACATCCTGATGATGGGCGAACGCCCGAAACCGGTCGATGACCACAACAAGAAGCAGGCTATCACGGAAAATATCTCTGATATATATATATATTCATCTTTCTCATTGTATATATACCATACCATACCCCCTAAAAGTATTTCCAGTAAATACGTTACGATTATATCTGTGAAGTTACCATTCCACATTTACAAAATTGTTATAATCATTGTTTTCCCCCAAAAACTCAATCACCTCCTAATCTATAAAGTAGTAGTACAGGTTAACACAGATTTTTTTTTTTTCAAATTTTCGGTTCCAGCAATGCTTCTATGTACCTCATTATTATATAATTAGTAGAACAGTACATTGTTCTTTAAAGGAAAGCTTAATAACGTTGCATCTCCTTAATAAATGGAAAATGCATCAAATAAAAGTGATAGTCATTTATGTATGTAATTAGTATACGAAGTTTAAAGAAAATCGTTTCTTTATTTACAGTGCCATCTATGGATTTGATATTTGATATTTTATTTTATTGCCAGAAAAACAGTTACATCCTTATTGGCAAGGTCAAGTTACAATATAATTTGAATTCACAAAATTGTCAAGACAAAAACTTAATTTTAAAATATTACGTGTATCTCATACAGCGGGTGAGCTAATAACAGTTTTTTTTAACATTAGTTTTGAAACACTTCAAAGTATTATTTTTTATATTCACTGGTGAATAGTTGTAAAGAGAGATGGATAAACTATGAAAGCTGGAAAGTTTTGGTCAGACCTGTTTCTATTCTGGACAAGATTTATTGCATTTTCTGGTGAAATGATCATGAACTTGCGAGAAACATAGAAATTAACCTTCATTGCACTTTACCTATAGACGAGGCATTGAAAAAATAAATATGGCTGGTAGTGTCATTATGTTCAATTTCTTAAACAAGAACGACAAGATACTTTCACAAGTCTAAACCCAAAGTGACTCTAATTGCCTTCTTTTGTAACCTAAATATTTTTTTTTACATTCGGCAGCATTACCCCAAATTATAGTACCATAGCACAAATGGCTTATTAACATACGCAAAATATGGCAACTTTAAAGCTTCCAAGTCAAAACCGACATTCTTAATTTTCTCAAAACATAGATTCCACGAGACATTTTACCATTTCACTACTTTAAATAATTTTAAGTTACATTAAAAGATTTTTTTTTAAAATTCCAAATTTTTGTGTAGAAAATCCATTAATTTGGGAATAGGTTTTTAAGTTTTTGAAATTTTTTCTACTAATCTAACTACTCTAACAATTTTCTTTAAAATTAGAATGTTAGGCTGTACAAGAAATAGCATTCTGTTAATTTTCTGTAAAATTCTGTTAATTTTCACTTTTAATTGAAATATATTTTTTCCATAAGGATAAATTTAAACTGCTTGTTAGAAAAAAAGGTTTGTTAAGTATTTTGATACAGAGAGCGCTGTCAAATAAAGAAGTAAAATAGCCACCCAATCTTTATTTACATTGAATCATGCCCAAATATACGTTTAATAAACATTATATATTCGGTAATAATTAAGAATTCTATGTTTTTGAATGATTTTGATTTAAGTTGGTTATGATATCAAAAGGCCATCTTGTATTTAGTATGTACATGCCAAGTATGTGTGTTAGTGGAAAATACCGGTAGAGTACAAAGGTAGTAAACGTTTAACTAATTAAATATTAAATGTTTAAATAAATACTAATTATAATACAAGTAAAATAGTTTAGGTGCCATTTTGAATTTTAAATTGGCACTGTATTTATGCTTAATATTATTATATATTTTACAAGGTTAACTATAAAATATTCGTATTTTATGAACAAATCTTTTCTTCTTAGTTTTACTTCAAACATTTATTAATGAAAAAAAAATCTGGTGTGAAACACTCACACAACTTTCTCTTACTCCAGTTCTCAAAATGATAATTGACAAATTTTATAGTTTGTGTACCAAATTTAATGAATTCGTCGAAAACTGAAAAAACTGTTCAGTAAAAGCGCACTTCCGGTTTACTAATTTTCTTGAAACTCGGAATTTCAGCCATCTATTTATTTCTAAATAATTATGTTTGGATGATAGAATTGTATAATGAAATAGGATAGCACTTTGATGAAAATCTAACCCCACCCTCCCCTAAAAGTGCCCTTAAAAGAACTTTCCCAGAGAAATGTTTTAGATAAAAGTTGTAGATCTTTGCATGTTCAGTTTATATACGAAGTTTCAAAAAATCGTCGGAGCCATTTTTGAGAAAATTGCGAAAAAGTGAATAAATCATTTAGTAAAGTGGTAAAGTAAACGCACTCCGGTTATCCGATTTGTTTCAAACTCGGAATTTTAACAACGTATTTAATTCTAATTAACATTATTTAGATGACAGAATTGTCTAATAAACTGAAATAGCACTTTAGATGGAAACCTAACCCACCCCTCCCCCAAAAGTGCCCTTCATTGCATTTTCCCGGAGAATGTTTCAAATAAAAGTTGTAGCTCTTTGAATATGTGGTGATATTGCAAGTTTAAAGAAAATCGTCGGAGCCATTTTTGAGAAAATCGCAAAAAAGTAAAAAATCCAACTTGTAAAATGGTACTTCCGGCTGAGGAATTTTGACAGATAACGTAGCGTCAGATCCCATGGTGATACCTAAACGGAATATGAAGTTTCAACTTTCTACGGTTTTTCGTTTTTGGGCTATGCTGTTCAAATACTACATACATACATACATACCTACATACACACACACACACACACACACACCGCACACACACACACACACACCATCACACGGACCATTTGCTCAAACGAACACTTTTTTGGACTCAGGGGACTTTTTGGATATTTCCGGTGAAAACTCGATATCGAAAATTTGACACGATTACAATACTTCCTCTTACTAGGAGTAAGAGAAAATAAAAAAGATAAATTTATTTCAAACTTTTAACTTTTACACAAGATTGCCTTAAGTAGGATATAGTGGTGTGGTAATACATATTGGTTCTCTGCACAGAAGCAACATACTATTGTGATCTGATTATAGCCCAGAAGACAGAGAGCGCCAAAATCAAACCCGAATAACACTTGAAATTTACATCATTGATTCTCCACAATCCTCCAAAAATCAATTTTGCGGAAAAATATTTAAAATAAAATTTGTGGTTTTATATCGTGTATTTAACATTCCAATTTTAAAACTCGATGGACTATAACGAAAAAATTGCGAACACTATTCTGATTCCAGGAAATCGGTTAAAAGGCGAATCTTAAAATTTGGAATTCTAGCCAACTACTTAATATTATATAGATGTGAAGACTTTAGAGCAAAGCTTAACGTTGCACTTCCCCAGATTCCTAAAAATAAATTTTCCTAGAAAAGGATTTTAAATAAAAGTGATGCGCACTTATGTGGGGTAAGAAATTTAATGAAATTCGTTAAAGCCATTTTCGAGAAAAAAAAAATCAGTGAAGTTGCACTTCCGTTTGATGGATTTTGACCGAATCCTTAAGTGACAGAAGCGGTGGCGGTATCAAGTTTGAAATTACTGCGATTTTTTCTTCTTTCAAATATTTTGTTACATGATATATTCGCTAAAAAAAAAATAAAAAAATTCTTATTTAGAGGACCGACCTCAAAACATGTAATTCCGTGAAAACTCTGTTACAAAAGTTAGACATGATCGCAATACTTTCTCTTAAATCGGTAAGAGAAAGTAAAAAAATTTGGGTACTCACATTAGCAAAATGTTTGCCCAACACAAATATAATTCCAACATTGAACTGAGTAAGTAGTGGAAAATTGTTCATAATAAGGGTGTCATCATACTTCATGTCATTCAAAACATTCAAGATACGGTCTAATGTTTCCAATTTTATGTCGTTATTATTCCTCATCCAATTTTCTGAAGAATCATTGAAGTTCACAACATGATGTCCAGTAAGTTGAAGATTTTTCAAACATCTATAAATAATTTTGTTTTTAATATTTCTTTCGCAAATAATAGATATGAATGAATGATATGTTATAATGACATACCGCCAAGAGTAATTTTGAAATTTATGATATGAATTTATATCATTTAGGTTTATTTCATTTTCTAAAGTACTTCTGATTTCAAGTAACATTCTCATACAGAATACTGAACTGCTTATATATTCTATTAGTCTACCAGTCTTCATTGTTACACCTATATCACGGTCTGCCTCCTAAAGAATATTAACTTTTTTTAACAGGATGAAATTCAACTGACATAAAATCGCAAATGGAAAGTGTAAACAGGTCTGAAATACTCTTACTGTAATGATAACGATTCAAATTTCTACAAATTGATATTTTTAATAAACAAACTTATAGTTCATATGCCCTTAATACTAATATTTATTTATTTTGTGATTTTGCATGAATTAATACTAATAATTACCTCCTAATCCTATTAAATTCAGGATTTTCCTGAATTGGACTTTTATGTAAATAAATATGTAGATTTTTTCTAAGGAGGCTCCGCCCCCTGGAGCCTTCGGTGCCCAACCCCACCCACTCCTAACATTCTCAAAAAAATTCTACGTTAAATGGATGCTAAGGGAGGAGGGCTGTCAAAAAAAAATGTAAGATAAAAATGTACAGACGAAACTTTTCCCAAACAACGTTTTTAATAGTTTCAGAACGTTGATTTATTATTCCTTATTCTGAACGACATCTCGACAACGAAACATATAGTTGTCCGTGCTAAATGAGGGTCTATCCAAATATATAGTCCAACATGATCAATACTCTGTTCTCATTTAGAATTGAGAAGTTTCTGTATGTTTTGAACTTTGATATTTTCTTATATTTTTGATTTCTATTTGTTTTATTTAATTTAAGGCGTGTCAACATCTATGGTCACTGGCGCCTGGAGCCTTCTCAGTGCACTGCCAGCCTCCAAAATTTCAAGGCCTATCATTCTACCCATTAGGACAAATTATATTCTGATCCTTAACAGCCATTCTAATTCTACTTATATGCATCGGTGCTTGGCCAGCCGAAAAATCTTACATCCTTACAGGCCAAATTTTAACCATAATATACTTCTTTTACTTTATCATCAACCCCATGCTCTAAAGCTGGATCTCTCTGTAAGAGACAACACTGTCCATCACCGGACAGTGAAATGTAGAGTGTTCTAAGAAGTAATTTGGTTAAAATTATATTTGGCATGCAAATTCTTGCATTTAATGCCAGTTATGCCCAATCTTCCGGATGAGGACTGACCCTTAGAAAACCCCTCCTTCTCTTTACATTCTCAAGAAAATTCTGTGTCGACTGGTGCAATCCGCTTGAAAATATCCAGCCACATTTGCTTGCAATATTAAGCATTTCACAAAATAGCTTAATTCTGTATAATTATAGAACAGCTAGGAGGCTCTGCTCCCCTGGTGTTTTGCGCATCCAAATCTCCGGGAGGGGATCCGCCTTCCTGTCGTTTTGACTCCCTGACACCCCACTAGCGCCCAATCCCTCACCCCTCTTAATATTCCCAAAAAAATTCTGCAAGCCGCTCGGAAATCCATACAGCCGAATTTTCAATATTAACGCATATCACAAATCATGACTAAAATTGGGCCTTAACGGAACAATATAACAATCTTATTCTGAATTCCTGCAAGACGGACATAACCCAACAAAATGTACACATTTTCAATATTCCCTGCATTGCACATTGACAGCCAGTCTCAGACCTGCCTACACTATAGTTAAAACTAAATCATTCCCCTCTCAATTTCATAATGACATTTAGAATTGCTATTGTTGATGTAATGCCTCATCCCCAAATCACCATTTAATCATATATTTTTTCCCTACAATCTAAAGACACCAACGGTTTTTGAGTATTCGGTCCGCTGAAATTAATGTAAGTTAAGTAATTAAAAGCAAATTACCTGATATGAAAGTCCAGCCACCCAATGCACATCAGATTCCAACCAACTTACAGAGACACCGTCCAACTTCGACTTCATTTCTCTTAATATAGATTCCTGGTTAGGTGTAGGTGCAAGTACTTTCTCAGCAAAACTATAGTTTTCATCTTTCGGAGAATAAGTTAATGATGGCTTGTATAACTTTTAAATTAGTAATTGAAAAACAAATATTAATTCAGAATTAGCATTAACTAATTAAGAAAACAAATTATTACAGAAATTAGTATTGTACTTACATTATAATTTTGTACTAGATATTGCTCAGGAAGTATGGGTAAAATATTGTACGTCATGATATACTTTTTCGCAACCGAGAGGCGAATTCTATTTATAATCATTTTGTGTTTTTTGCTTATTTTATTTTCATACAATCTGATATTCCGTTCTATAGCAGATACCTTAAAAACATAAGTATTTGAAGATAGCTTTATTAATGAATAAGCCTTTGATTAGCCGTAATGAACCACAAAAGGTCTCAGATCCATTAACTTTTTCTTTATTCTCTAAATTACAAATAAATTTAGTTTAATTACATTTTAAACATACCTGTAGAAATTTGAAGAACTTAGCACCTTGAATTATTAAACTTATAAATGATGCAGGTATATCATTTAATGGAAAGATTACTTTAGGTTCTGTTAATCTGTCATAATTACTAATTAGAATATTTAACATAGGACGTATATGCTCTTTTCCAATAAAGTCAAGACACACCACATACACTTCTGAATTTCCTTCTTTGCTACACACAGGCTTAATTATATGTACAGAATTAAATGAGCAGCGAAGTATGTATAAAAGACACACTGTCTGGCATTCAAATATTGTAAATATTTTAAGCACGAAATTCCCTCCTATAAAAAATTAAAAGAAAATCATAAGGTAAACGTTTTAATGAGGAATTAATATTAAACAAGTACAATTTATTCTCTTTGAAAGCTATTCTCAAAACTTTGCAAATTACGACAGTATTTGCTTTTAAATATACAATTTAAAAGAAATGGCTTTATATCGATCGTTTTCGAAAAGCATAATCAATATGCATACTAAATGCTTTATATGGATAACTAACCTTTCTCTAAAATGCTTAATGCAACAACCGTTTCACTATAGTGCAAAGAAGTAACATGAGCTTCTTGTTCTGCTGGATCAGTCTGACAATCCACACTACCGTCAGCTGTTACCTATGTTGGAAGTCACAGAAAAAATTAGAGGAAGTAAAAATATCCATGAAACCCTTATGATGCAAAATTAAAAATTTATTGCTTTATTTTATAATATTAGAACACCATGCACAAAGTGAGTTGCAACTTTTAAAATTAATAAATAAACCAATGATCTTAAAAATCATTTGCAATTTTTAAGAAATAAATTAAATCTTGCACTCTTATTAATCAAATTAACGCCATATAATAAAAAACTCACTAAATGTATCGGTTTCATCAACTCGGCTTTCTGTAATAGATCAATGAAGTTTTCTTTTTTTTTAATGTTACCAGTGAAATCTGCTCCAAAGCACCATTTTTCCAGGGTATGGACTATAAATCTATCGTCGTTTATCATATAAATAAATTCATTTCCTTCAAAATATGGATTTAAGGTAGAAGCGAGCCAATTCCACTAAAACAATAAAGAAGCAAATGAAACGAAGGTACAGCAGCCCGTTTTAGTATTAAAATGGGTTCTTTCTTAAAGGGAATAAATAAATAAAGGTGCTTGTTTTGCTATATCCCAGAAGGGGAGGATGATTTCTTCAGGGACCTTGGCATCCTTGCAATCTAACCTAACAACACTTATCGTGTATTTTACACAGCCCTTCAGATGAAGTATCGTGGATGTAGACTACCTACTATTTAGCTCAAACTAAATTTTTAAAGTTAATGAACCACAAATTCGGCTCACAGTTTTAATGATTAATACATGTTACAATAACAAGGATACTTTAGAAAATATTCTACCAACTATTCCTTTCACTTCCACTGTAATATATATTTAATGTATAAACACTGACCCTACAAAATTTACGAGGTTACAGAGTTTGGGTGAGCCTGTATCACTCCAACCTCAAATTGAGATAAGCAGTGTGGTGAATTGTATCAATAATCAATCCATAAGATGGAAGATGGCATATAAGTAACATACAAGAACAAGAGTCAATTTCGTATCTTAACACGTGACAAGAATTCAATAATGGTATTGTAGGGAAACCCTGATTCACGGTAACATCGATACTAGGGCATCAAGAATGAACCCAGGTTTCAAGCTTGAAAATGTACATATGTCGCTTCCCACAATTTTAGAATTGGACCTTTAAGGTAACAAATTTAAACAAATTAAATAGGTGCAGACATTGGAAAAAAAACAACTAAATTTTTACAAGTTAATGAACCACAAATTCGACTCACAGTTTTAATGATTAATACATATTACAATAACAAGGATACTTTAGAAAATATTCTACCTACTATTCCTTAAACTAGTTTTAATGACTTCCAGTCGCACATATTGACATATAAGAGTAACAATTTGAACCTTTTCTTTAGCAGGTACTAGTATTTAACATAAAAATATTACAAGTACCTCCAAATCAAGATGATGAAGTTTTAGGAAATGATTCAATGATGTAACGAAGGCTCCAGGTGCTTCACATAAATGAAATGTATTGAAAATACCATTTTTTATAGCAAACTGAGGAATTAAATGGAACACACTCAATATTTCATAAAATTTACACCAAGCCTGAAATTAGATATTGCGTACATTCAACACACACTATCGTAAATTATAAAATATAAACTTTATTCCCAAAGTAGAAATATACATTTTAAATTTTAGCTATAAAATAAAATTTCCTACCTGTGTTAATAGTTCTGGCTTTAACTTTTTTAAATTTCGGATTACTTCTCCTGCTCGGTTCGTGAAACGGGTATGATTGTGCCATTTTTGTAAATTATAATGATTTAATTTTTCTTTGACTCTATTGAGATCTTTTTTTAGTTCTTGAAGTTCTTCAATCTAAATTTGATTTGATTTCGATTAGTTTCCTACAAAGACTAATCACAAAATTCCAGTTGAGAAATATTTTAACTTTCTACTTAACAATTGTAGAAAATAAAGCCACATCCATAATATTAAGTTAATGAAATCTACGCCAAATTTTCAATAGGTTCTAATTTAAAAACAGAATCCTAATTACTGTCTTAAATAATGTCTTTTATGTAACTGCTGCTAGCTTTTTTGCGTCTTCTAATCTACTTTTTTTATTCAACAAAACTAATTTTGTACCTATCTGTACATTAAATGAAATAAGTCAATTGTCTTAATTCATATTAATAAGAGAAGGCCAATTGTCTTCTCCTTATGGTGTAATTCATCGGAATACTTTACAATGATTTGTTGAATGACTTGTATGATGATAAAATGTAAAAACCATATATTTTTACCTTCCAAGGAACGGATTGAAATAGACCATCAAATTTTATTTCATATGTGACTGTATCATCCAAAGAGAACTTCTTTGAAAACATATCTACTACGTTTCTGTTGATGTAATCCGAATCCATGATTATGGAAATGGTTGTGAGTAAGTCCAAAGCGATTAATATTAAGCAGTGTCATAAAATGGGGCATCTTCTATATTCTCGCAGTTGTCATTAAAGTTTTACACACAAAAAAAACAAAGAAAAAATGAACACGCACCATAAACTCATATCAGAAGAGCTGATAAGCCTCTTCAGTTGGGAAGGTAACACTACTGCTGTCTCTAGTTAAGGTTGCTTAATATATTTATGTTTCTGCCTTAAACTGGAAAATCAAATGCGTATATATTCTGAATATTTTTCGTTGGAATGCAAAATTTTAAGTCTTCTTAATTTAGTTCATGTAGCTTGAACGTAACTTTTTATATTTCTGGAAAGGCATTTAGTTGAAGAAAAAAATCTGGTGTGAAACACTCACACGACTTTCTCTTTCTCTAATTATTTAATTAATACAATTTAATCGAGAAATTTTACCTTAAAAATGCAACGTTACAATGTAGGGATCATCATAAAAATGCTGGTACGAACTTTACTTATTTTTTTTACTTATATGTGGAGCGCTCTATGTAAAACTAAGCAATCTTCTGAAAATTTAATTCAATTAATGACAGACCTCCAGTACTTCTCTAAAACAAATTTCTTTAAGAAAAATGTTTCAAATAAAAGTAATATGTTTCTATCTTTATAGCAAGCATTCCAAATTGAAGCAAGAAAATCGTTGCAACCGTTTGCGAGAAAATTCCAAAAAACACAAAAACCTATTCTGTAAAATTACACTTACAGTAAACCGATTTCATTCAAATTTGGAATTCTATAAATGCTTCTAATGTGTATTACTATTACGTTGATGGTAAAACCATATATTATACTGAAGTGTATTTTAGAGGAAAGCATAACGCTTCTGTTCCCCAGAATCCCCAAAAAATCAATTTTCCCGGTAAAATGTTTCAAATAAAAGAGTTTAGTATTTATGTTGTAGATAGTATGCGATGTTTAAAGAGAATATTTAGAGCCGTTTTCGAGAAAATCAAGAAAAACGGAAAAAACATACAGTAATGTCGCACTTTCCATTGTTGGATTTTGCCCGAAATCTTCGTGTCTGATGCTGTGGTAGTGCCTAACGGAATACTAAGATTGAGCTTCCTGCGACTTTTAGTTTTTTAAATTTCGTTAACACAAACTATTCGCTAAAAACATTTTTACTTTATCTTATTCATACTCTTGTAGGAGGAAGTATTGCGATGTGCCAGATTTTCTAAATTGATTATTCACCGGAAATACATGTTTTGAGGTATCCTATACGAAAAAATGTTTTTAGCGATTGTTCTCTATGGGTGTGTGGTAAGAGAACATCTCAATAACAACCAAAAATCTATAGTGTTAACAGTACTCTAGCAATTATGATATATAACATTTCCCCACTGAGTAAATATCATTGCAACCAAGTACAAGGGCAATTCCAAGAACTGGAGGTTGCCCCAAAGGAAACAGAAACCTATGACAAGCTGAAGAACCGATAGCAGCTAAAAATATTACTATCGGAAGTTCAAAATGTAGCTAGTAGCTAAACTCAAAATTTTTAGCAAATTGTTGTGATTGATTCCGCAGAGCTGGAAAGCATCATTATCATAGCATCAGGCATAAGTGTGTAAACTGAATTTGCTCTGTGCAAACTGGACATTTGTCCGGGGTGCCAAAATTTAGGGGCGCCATTTTGGCGGTGACTGTGAGAAAAATATTGATGTTTTAAATACTCAATTAACAGAAAATTCACATGCCGATTTTTCGTTCGCTAAAAATCTACAGTGCGTAGCATATTTATATTGTTTAAGTCTAAAAGCTAAAAATATTTGCAATATTTTTGTAGGATATAATATTGCAATAATTTGCAGGATATCAGAGGGCAGGGATACGACAACGCGTCCAATATGAGGGGCGATAAAGCAGGAGTGCAATCTAGAATTTAACAATATAATTCGCGAGCATTCTACGTTCCGTGTAGTAGCCATGGCATTAATCTTGTTGTTAATGATATGGCAAAAGCATCCTTGGAAGACGCTAATTTCTTCAACATGGTCCAAAAAATATATTTATTTTTTCGGCATCTACTTTTCGTTGGGCAGTACTTCTAAAATATGTTCAAGGTTTAACTTTGAAACCATTGAGTGACACTAGATGGGAGAGTAAGATAGAGGCCTTAAAGCCTTTGAGACTCCATTTGGGAGATGTATATGACGCCTTGCTAGCATTTACGAAAACCAAGAAATTGATAATTTAATAAGAGACGAGGCCTCGGGTTTGTTAAATTGTATTAAACAATTTAAGTTTTTGTGTTCATTAGTAACTTGGCATAAAATATTAAATTCTATTAATCCAATAAGCAAGTTGATGCAAACAAAAGATTTTGATCTAGCCTCTGCACTTGATCTTTTACAAAACTGCAAAATATTTTTTAAGAATCTTCGATCGGATTCGTTTTTCGATGAAACTATTACTGATGCAAAAGAACTTGCTACCGAAATTGATGTGGAGGCTAATTTTCGATCAACAATAACATGACACCGCGTTAGAAGAAGAAAAAGGAACTTCTCATACGAAGCACGAGATGAACATGAACCCGTCCAGAAGAAAAATATAAAATAGAGTTTGTTTTTTTTACAATCGATCAAGCACTAAATGCAGTAGATACTAGATTTGAACAACTTAGTAATCATAGTAACTATTTTCAATTCTTATATAATATATACAATTTAAATATCATGTCCAAAGAAATGCTACTAAAACACTGCAAGGATTTAGAATGTATTTTAACTGATGGTGATTCTGTTGACATAAATGGGGTAGAATTAGCAGAGGAAATTTCAGCAGTATCTGCGCTTTTGGGAAAGAAAGAAAGTTAAGCAATGTACTGAGCTTAATTACAAAGTTAAATTTTGCCCCAAATCTCACTTTGCTATAAGAATTTTGCTAACGATGCCAATAACTGTAGCAAGTGGCGAAAGGAGTTTTTCTAAGTTAAAATTAATTAAGCACTTTTTACGTTCGACTACTACACAAAATCGTCTGAATGCTGGCCATTCTGGCAATTGAGCATGAAATTGCTGATCAAATAAATTTAAAAGAAGTAATACAAAAGTTTGCAGAACTGAAAGTAAGGAAAAAAGTTTTTTGTGATTTGTTGATGTTACCTTGCTTTATTTTCAAAATAACGGCATTTTGATTGTTTGTGCAATAATATTCATTTTTAATAGCATTTGAAATGTAAAAAATTATATGCTTAACAACTTGTAGCTAGGTACAGATATTTCTTAATCAATTTCTACTGTTTTGTATGGCTTGATTATCAGGGTTATGTTATATGTTTCTTTCTAAATATATGCTTTTATTATAATTTAAATAAAATGATTTGATTTTTATTGAAAATAAGAAATATATATCTTTATTTAAACAAATCTCTTCCGTGCGTAATCTTTATTGCTACTTGTTAAGATTTCAATTAGAATATGCATCAGTGATCTGATGGTCACCATATTACAAACTCCTTTCTGGCTCCATTGAAAAAATTCAAAGTATTCAAAAATTGAATGGTTGCATACAAAATAGGACTGAAAGTTATAGACTATGAGAATTTGCTCAGTTTCCTCAACTTAAACATTTGACAACATTTCGATATCCTTTTCCTTTCCAAAATAATGTAAACAATGAAATAGACTGTATTCATATCCAATCCCTAATTAATATCCATGCCCTTCCTATAATACTCGTAATATCCTTCCCTTTGAAATAAGTCAACAAAGATGTAATTGTTGTGGTGGTTGTTTCTGCAGAGCTGGAAAGCATCAGAGACATTTTCCGTGGTAGCCTGCTTCATTTTGGGGTCATCGACCGGTTTGGGCGTCGGCATCTAAGGATGCGTTTTCAGACAGTGTGACAACATAGATTGCACAGAGCAAATTTAGTTACACACTCTCATTCTAGTGTGTAAACTGATTGCTCTGTGCAAGTCTGTGTTGTCACACTGTCTGAAAACGCATCCTGAAGATGGGCGAACGTCCGAAACCGGTCGATGACTACAAAATGAAGCAGGCTATCACGGAAAATGTCTCTAAAGATGTAATTATCAACAATATTCTAATGTAAGTAGAGTTATAAATAACTGTAATCAACACCAATTCCTATTTTCTCCATGAACCATATTTTTCAGTCAGAAAAATACTAAAACAACTCTAAAAATTAATATTAATTAAATTTGTTTAGTTTTTCACCCTTATACTTTAATTACTCAGAAATCATTTGTTAACTTTTATATGCTGAATACGTCAATCTTAGACATTTCCTAGTTACATTTTTAAAATGAGAATCTTAACTTTCTTAATAGCTTTGTATATTAAAATTTCATATCTATATAATCTATATTTTACTTTTCTATTTTCAATTTTTTGACAGTTTCTATTTATCAAGATGTTTGTGTTTCAAAGGTGATTTATGTTGAATTTTATGATAAAATGTTTATTATAAATGATAATGATAATTTTGTTATTAGCGTAGAGAGTTTATATATAAGTAGCTTATTAGCTTATAAATAGTTTATTGATAGGTTAGATGTTCATAATATTTTGTAAGTGATTGGTATTACGTATATAGGCTTCAGCCCGTATATGTAATAAATAAATAAATATTCTTAAGGGGCGGCAATTTGTCCTTTTGTCCGGAGCGACGTCACCGCTAGAGCGGGCCCTGCATAGACACTTCCAACATTCACATAGAATCTGTGGACGTAGTTGATGTTTGTTGCAATTGAGTTTACCGAACCCACAGGCAAACTCTAGCACACAACCACAAATACTGTAATAATTACCCACTCAACACTTTACAGACATCTACATTCTATATAAACACTGATACCCCCCAAAGGAATCACATAAATATTTCAAGTCATAGTGGATTAGGCTTTATAGTCACTTCCTCTGCAGATATCCAAAAGATATGCAATCAGAAAAGGTTAAAGTAGAAGTTTCATATAAACATGGGTTTGCTGGCTAATATATTCGTATGTACTTCCAAGACAGCAAAAGTATGAAATATGGCATATTCTTACCAAGTATATGGTGTTGAAAATGACACGGGCTGTCAATCAAATAAAACGGTATACATATATAATAACGCGTATTCCCCCAAAATTGGTAATGGGTAAAAGTTAATTATTACTATCTAATAACTAGTCTCTAAATACATGACTTATTTTTAAGTGGAAAAATTTATATTTAGTTTATCTGTGTTAATATAAAAATCTTGTGTGATACACTCGCACAACTTTCTCTCACTGCAATTAATACAATTACAAAACTGTAAAATATTTAAGGTCTCCGGGTTGAGATTGCGTCACTGGTTTTTAGTAAACCGAAGTTTTACCCATATTAAAATATACTTCTACAGGGTAGTGTCGCCTCTAAAATGTTGTTTTGCTTTAAAGGCGTCACTATCCTGAAGAAGCCTATTGAAACATGGGCGAAACGTCGGTTTACAACAAACCACTGACGCGGTTTCAATCCGAAGATTTTACATGACAATGGCCGCAGAAGTCTGGAAGATTAAATTACAAAATTGACAAATTTTCTTCAAACCTGGACATTTTTTTAGAGCTCTAGCATAAATATAGATGGATGGGGTTACATGCTGGTAGGCACTCTTGGTTCAAGTAATAATTTCAAAGTAGTTACATTGTAGTCCAGAATAAAGCGTTAATGGCATTGAAGGAAACAAATAACATTTGAAATTTGACGCATCAAATTCCAAATAACATTTGAAATTTGACGCAACAAATTTCGCATTACTCCTAAAATCAGTCTTTCTGGAAACATGTTTCAAATAAACGTTAAAGAATTTCATCTGTGCAGTCAGCATTCGAAGTTTAAAGAAAATCGTTTTCAGAAAATTTCAAAAATCTCAAAAATTAATTTCAAATGTGATTAATGTATATTAATATCATACAGGCGGTAAAACCATATATTGTACTAAAGTGGTTATTTTTATTTATTTTTTAATTTATGGCGCATCAAGAGTGCCTGGAGCCTTCTCAATGCATAGCCGGCCTCCGGACAGCATTCGCTCGTTACAGACAACACAGTCCATCACCGGGCGTGAGCTATAGAAGAAGATCCTATGGAGAAAAAATCTAAGGGTAGCACTGCTAGACCCGAAGCCGGCACCTCCGCGTTGCTAGTCAAGCAACTGAGCTAATCTCTTTCCTAAGTGATAGTTTAGAGGAATGCTGAACGCTACTGCTTCCTTAGAACCCTCCAAAAAATTTTCCCGGGAAAATGTCTCAAACGAAAGTGGCAAACGAATGGTGATAGAATCTAAACGGAATACCAAGTTTGAGCATCAAGCAATTTTTCATGTTTGAGATGAAAAGTTAACACACCAAATGCGCGCACTCACATACGATTGGCTAAAAAAATTGTTTTCGTACTCACAAGACTTCATAACACCTATTTCCGATGAAAATTCAACTTCGAAAATTTAACATGATCACAATACTTCCTCTTACTAGGAAGAGGAAATAAATATCTTACCCTATAAATAACTCCACTGTGCACAAAACCAATGAAATAATTTTTTGTAAGTTTCTGGCAAGGCATTCTTCTCCGAATTCAATGGCAACAAGAAATTAATTTATTTTTTAATCCTATTCACTATTGTATATTCTGTATAATCAGGGAAATAACGAAAATTTTAATATATATATTTAAAGTAAGCTATTTTGTGTCACGATTTTGATCACTTTTTTGTGAAATGAGTTATTATTGCAAATTCAGAGGTTATACATTGTATATAATATATATTATATACTATATTACTACACATATGTACATATATGACATGTATACAACCAACAAGTTTGGTGTAACAGAAACATTACATTGAAGTGAACACGAACTTGGTGAATTTGCTCTGACGATGGATGAAAAACCGAAACCGGTCAATATAAGTATGCATGCTACGACAGATAAATTACCAGATGTATAATTATGTGTTTCAAATTTAGTTTAAATAACCATATTGCTACAACATCTATTTACGGCTTAGTTACGAATAATAAATGTTATTGTGGTCAGATTTACAGTTATGAACCTGATGTTGCTTTGAGATATACAAACTTCGGAACATGCATACATATATATTGGTGAAATAACGAAAATTTTAATTAATTAAAATATCAATATTTAATTTTTAAAATAACGAAAACAAATCTTACGTTGAAAAATATCGAGCATTGATAAAAGGTAGTACATTATAATCATGAGGAATTGATTATGCAGGAGAAGTTTTTCCTTCTACGTATTAAATAATACAGGTTGGTACTAATACCTAATTAGATCCTCCTGATTTAGATATAGAACATACCGTATCAATAATCAGACAAATCTGACAACTAATTTGGAACACAGGGAGTATTTGGTTATAATCTTCCACAATTCTACAGTCACCTTAAATTTGAATAAATAAATATTAAAAACAATCCATACAAACGAATTTTATTTAAAATAAAATAACGGTTTTCCTCTTTTTTTAGAATGCTTGACTAAGAATGCATTAAAAATGGAATTCTTCCATTAGCATTCATTTAAAATTATTTCATAATATAAAATAATGTGTTAATTACATCATAGAGACATTTCCGTGGTAGCATGCTCCATTTTGTGGTCATCGACCGGTTTCCGGCGTTCGCCCATCTTCAGGAAGCGTTCGTCATTCAGTGTGATAACACAGACTTGCAAAGAGCAAATTACAAATGTATGGAGTGTATAAACTGAATTTGCTCAGTGCAAGTCTGTGTTATCACACTGTCTGACAAACGCATCTATCTATCTATCATGACAATTATATCATATACAAAAAATATACTGACTGTGATACTTCGTAGTTAGGCATATCGGACAAAACAAATTGGTAGTAAAGAGCAAATTCTAAATGTATGTGTAAAGTGGCTAGCTAGTGAAGTTGTATCAGTGTGCGCGCTGTGAGGGGGCCCGTGCGTGCGCGCAGAGAGCTGACACGGCAGTCTATGTGACAGATGCCTCTACAGAGTAGAGTAGAAGGCGAGATAATTTAATTAAATATATATAATGAGGAGCAGTGTGAGTTCGTGAGTGCATACGTTCAGATCTCCTCATGCTGTTTCTGGTGTTATTCTATTGCGCAGGTGAGTGCCTTTTCACTGTATTGCCAAGCTCTCTGGGCGTAACGCATCGCCGTGAGAATTAGTGGGTTGGGATAGTTTAATCCAGTAAGATTTGCTCAGACGTGGGATGGCGGATCCCACCAGTTAGCCTTTTTTTTTTTACCAGTTTAAAAGTATCGTACCAGGTAAAAGCCGTAGCCAGTTAATGATTATCGTATAATTTTTTCCCGTTTTTTTTTTTTATTAACGTTATCAACTATTAAAAATACTAGTTTGGAATTTGATTATTTTGTGGTTTAGGTTTCTTAATAATTCTTTAATAATTAATGTATTACGAAGCAATATGTATATATTTTAGTATTGTCCGTATAACTTTGGGGTTTGTAATTTACTAGCTATATATATATATTCCAGTATTGTCTTTATAACTATAGATTTGCAATCTACCAGCAATATATATATTTTAGCCTGTGTTTTTATAATTTTGATTTGACATTATACTATTGTTTTGTTCATTTTTTTTATATTTACATTATATAACTTGTATAACAATTAAACTGGAGTCTTTTTCATCTTCTCCCTCTACCTACGTGCCAACTCTCTGGACCTCTGATTCCCTTCCAGCTCCCGTCCCATAACCCCCCCTCCAGTAGCCCCTATCCCCCCTCAATGGGTTACATTCTGGTGTCAGAAGTGGGATATATACAAACATGTCCACTGTAGAGGATTTGAAAGCCCATCTGCAAGAGCTGCGCTTAGCGAACCAGGAGCTCGCAGAGATAAGGAGAGATTATTACTGGAAAGGAAATTAGCGAAATTTGAAGAAAGGGGCCGCCGATCCACGGAAATGGCGGAGAGATCAGAGGACTTGGCAAGAACGGCCACGGGAAGCACTTTCCGCAGAGACCTCAATCTACATCATATGATCAAGCCGTGGGGAGGGGAAGCGACAGAAGTCCCCGTCGAAACCTTCCTCCGGGATTTAGATTTAGTGGCGGCCAGTGCGGGTTGGAGCGACGCGGACAAGAGACTAATTTGCCGTTTGAAGACGACGGGAGCCGCGGCCTTGTGCTTGGATAGTCATAATGAACTTTTGGTTGAACCCTGCAACTTTGAGGAGTACAGGAGGATACTGTTGACCCGGTTTGGGGATGCCACGACCCCTAGACATTTGCTAACTTTACACTCTGCAAGAATGCGCCCACAGGAGGGCGTCCGGCAGTTCGCGGACCGGTACAGGCAGATGGGTCTTAAGACACTGGCTGCGAAGGGCAACGCGGAGCAGCAAAAATAGGAAAGAGACAAAATGAAGGAGTTTGCGCTCACCGCTTTCCTGAAGGGATTGGATCAGACTCGGAATAGGACGCTACAATATGACCCTCCGCAGACTTTTGAAGACGCTATCAGAAGGGCGACCATCATTGAGAGAGTTGAATCGGGCGGGCCGGCCGCCACGCTTCGCAGCGATGTTTTTGCGGTCGGGAAAGAAGAGCCAATCATCGTGTCCGCTATTACTTGTTTCCGCTGTGGCAAGGAGGGACACCTGGCGCGGGGATGCATACTACGTGCGCAATTCCGGGGTGGAGCACCACCTATGAACCAAAATTCCCAATGCTTTCGCTGTGGCCGATCGGGACATTTCGCCAGAGACTGCCGAATGAGACCAAGTTTTAACCCCACCAGGACTAACCCCCCGGATGGAAAGCCCCAAAAGGGCAGCCCGGCGGCGTGGCCGCGACAGCCGAGCGGGCGATCCCAGATCAGGCGGCCTAATTATTACCAACGTGAATATAACCGGGGAGGATTTTTTGAAGATACCTCTCATTCTCTCAGGAGAAGTGAGGACACTGCTAGTGGACACCGGAGCGGGAGTCTCAATTCTGAAGAGGCCTTTGAGCGGGATAGCAATAGAAGGCTCAGGCGAGATGGAGGGGCAGCGAGGCGACGATTAAGTTTGCGATAGCAGATGTAGAAGTCCAGGCAGAAGGAATATTGGGCATGGATGCTATTTGGGATTTGGGGATAGTTTAGATGCGGGGAGAGGAATCGTCGCCAGCATATCGTGCAGTGAAGGAGAGAGAGTGGGCACTCAGCTAGTTTGTAAACGGGACCGCGAGAACTTTCAGGAGGCCGCAGCCCCAGTCACCCAGGAATCGTCGGGTGCGGAGAACGGGAACGAGGAACCCAGTTGTATAAAATCCTCTCAAGATGTGGTGATACCCGCAAGTAGCGAGATAGTGGTCATGGGTAGAATACGAGCCGGTTGGGATGGAAGGGAGGTGCTAGTTGAACCAGCTTTCAGCGAGCGGATCGAGACATGGAGGACGGGAAGGGGACTGGATAAAGTACGATCAGATGCCGTACATGTGAGATTAGTGAATGTGGGGCCGAACGAAGTACGATTACCAAAGGGTAGCACACTGGGAACTGTGGAAGTTGGATGGCAACGGCTGGGGAGATTAGAGAACGAAAGAATGGCAGTGGCGGCTATTCAACGGCAGGGCGCAAAAGCTGAAGATTCCACGCTATGGGCCGAAATGGAACCCAAACTGAGCCACCTTACAGGAAACGATAAAGGACAATTACAGCAGCTTTTACTGAACTATGAGGACGTGTTCCAGGACCCACGGGAGAACAGTCTCGGCTGCACATCGCAAATTCAACACCGTATTAATACCAGGGATGCACAGCCAATAGCCAAGGCACCATATCGGGTACCCTTCCATCAAAGGGCCCACATGAAGGGGTTGGTAGAGGACATGCTAGAGAAAAATATTATCCAGGAGTCGGAAAGTCCTTGGCCGGCACCAGTGGTCTTAGTAAAAAAGAAAACGGAGAATGGGAGCGAACGATACCGCTTCTGCACAGACTTCAGGGGATTAAATGCAGTCACGCGGGTCCCTACATACCCACTACCGAACATTACGGAAACATTAGAGAGCTTGGGACGTTGTGCCTACTTTACCACATTGGACTTAGCCTCCGGGTATCACCAAATCCAGATCGCTCCGGAGGATAGAAGTAAGACTGGATTTTCAACACCGGATGGGCACTATGAATACAACAGGATGGCGTTCGGCTTAGCCGGAGCCCCAGCCACCTTCCAGCTACTGATGGACTGCCTGCTAGCGGGTTTAGTGTATTTAGATGATGTTGTAATATTCAGCGCAACTATGACAGAACATATTGACCGTCTGAGAAGAGTACTGGACAAGCTGCGGCAAGCCAACTTAAAATATTTCCAAGTGCCATTTCGCGGAAGCGGAAGTTAAGTATCTGGGCCAT
>JAAEAF010010170.1:0-26183 GCA_011037195.1 Triatoma infestans
TGGGGGGGAAGAACACTAATTAATGGAATACTTGATTTTAAACTGTTCTCTATTAATAGTTTCCGTTTTACATAAGATGTCTATCTTATTTAACGAGTAAATATACATATATATATAAAAGTTTTTTAACTAAATGTTTACACCTACACTTCCTTTTTGAAATATGTTAAAAGAAATTTAAAATACAAAAAAATCTATCCATTGTAATAAGTTAATTATCATTTAATATATAATTCATTACTGTTTGTCTCCTAGGTGAAGGCGATAAATTGAAATGTTTATAGCTGTTAAAACCAATTATAAATATATATATATATTTAAATTGGTTTTAACAGCTATAAACATTTCAATTTATCGCCTCGTATATATATTATATTATACGAGGTGTGTTCAAAAAGTAACGGGAATTTTGAAATTTCGCGGGTTATATTAGGCCCGATTGGTACGATTTTTTTCGTTGTTGTGTTGGTAAACATGTCTAAATTGTTACAGTCGGCGATTTTTCATTTGTATAAATCATGGTTCAGAAAATTTGCATTAAATTTTGCTATAAAAATTGGAATAATGTGCAACAAAGTTTTAGAAATGTTAAATATTGCTTTTGGTGAATCTACTAAGAGTAAAAACCAGGGTTTACGAATAGTATAAGCGTTTTCAACATGGCCATGAAGACGTAGAAGATGACGAGCATAAAGGACGCGCTAGCACATCAACAACCGATGAAAACGTGGAAAAAGTGAAAGAAATGATTATGAACGATCGCCAAATCACAATTAGAAAAGTTGCTGAAGATGTTCGCATATCAATTATTGGCTCATGCTATGTAATTTTTTTCATCTGTTTTGAATATGAAACATGTTGCAGCAAAATTTGTTCCAAAAGTGTTGAATTTCTAACAAAAACAGCGGCAAATAGAAGTTGCTCAGGAATCGCTCAGAAATCAAGTCAACAACGATGCAGAACTATTGAAGCGTGTCATAACAGGTGATGAAACATGGGTGTATGGTTATGATATTGAAACTAAGGCTCAATCGTCCCAGTGGAGGCATTCTGGATCGCCAAGATCGAAAAAAGCACGTCAAGTTCGGTCAAATATGAAGATTATGTGTTCTCACTGTGTTCCTTCGATTTTAATAGCATAGTGTGCACCATGAGTTCTTGCCACAAGGTCAAACGAGCAATAAGCAATACTACATGCAAGTTCAACGCCGTTTGCGCGAAGCAATCCGAAGAAAGCAGCCCGGATTTGTGGCAAAACAATTCATGGCTTTTGCATCACGATAATGCACCTGCTCACACATCGTTGCTTGTTCGTGAATTTTTGGCAAAAAAAACTACACTGTAATGATGCCCCAGCCTCCATATTCGCCAGACATGACCCCATGTGGTCTTTTTTCTGACCCCAAAAATAAAGAGAACTTTGAAGGGCCGTTGTTTTTCAAGCATACATGGAGATTAAAAGAGCATTCGCTGAAAGAGCTCAAAAAGCTATCCCAAAGATCGAGTTCCAGTAGTGTTTTGGGGATTGGAAGAAGCGCTGCCATAAGTGTATAATATCTAATGGGAACTATTTTGAAGGGGATAACATTGATATAGACGAATAAATAAAATTCTTTCACAATTCAAAAATTTTTATTTTTGAACATACCTCGTATATTATGTAAGCTGTATGCCTTTAACAATCGCTTTCGAATGGTTTACTCATCCATTTCAAACACACAAAAAAATATCTGATGTGGAACTTAAATATTTTACTCAGACCTAATATAAATATTTAGAGAAAGAGAACAAATATTTTCCCAAGGTGTAAATGGTACCGCAAAGATAATGCAACCACAGCAGAGAGAAGAGAGGCCCTCTCTGGTTAACAGAGAAAACTCTCTGACTTAGTCCTAGCGAACCTGTGTATATAAGCCAGTGGGAATCTATCTAGAGGATATCTATCAGATACATCTATACATCGTGTGATGGATGCAAGAAACTTGAAATAATATTAAATTATAAAAAGAAAATCAGAAATGTGACATTCCCTTGCAAAAGGGCTAGCCAGGTATACAAGTCCAGTTACTGGTACGATTCAAGAACAATTATGGCATTGTAATACCCCTTCTCCTCACAGGGGAGGAATTGAAGAAACAAAGAGAAGAGATATTTTAAAGACAGACTTGTGCTAGAAAGCAAGGTGAAAGCGTCAGACCAGTATCCTATACCAGTATCAAGTTATAAGAATTTATTATAAGATTTAATTGTGATTTTCAAAGTACTTAATTTCTCTTAGAGAATATATTTAATTTAATCTACCAGTGTGTTCTTAATTATTCTTAATACTTCTATCTCTTAACCGTATATACATACAAGCCCTTTTCGCCAAGACGCTCACGCCACAAGCTACCTATACACACATCTCACCACAACATTACAGCAATCGCATCGTGTCATATCTCTACACTCACCATTCATTCTATCATTTTCATTATAAAGTCCAGTGCAGTTAGTGTAAACTTAGCTACGTTATATTAATGTCTTCATATCTCATTCATTCAATCAAACCTAATTTCTCTCCTCAACAACTTCATTATACAAGGCAAATACTAGTGAAGTGATTTCATTGTAGTTCAAAAGATTACTTTTTTTTTTACAAGAATTTATAATTTTAAAGTCTAAATTACAACAAAATACTTCATTTTTTGTTTTTTATACACTTAGAAAAGGAATGTAATTGACATTTCCAGGCTGCGATAATTTTTTTTTTTTTTTTTTATTTTTTTATTTAATATTTCTAACAGCAAAGTAATATTTTTTTATTATTATTATATCCACGAAAATTATTTTTTTATTAACTTGAGTTTTCATTCTGTATTTGTTTGTATACATTAGCTTTTGAAAAGCCTACAATTATTACTTGAAATTACGTTTGACTTTTACTGCCAGTTGACACGAACATAATTCACTATTGTATTAACTCCATCCATTCTATATAATATTATTAATATTTCAGTTTAAAGTTTTGAAATATAATATAAAGAAAAAAATATGTAATAAATACATCATGGAGCTTGCACGGTATGGTTTTTGTTAAATATTTGATTTTTTTTTTACAAATTATATTTATTAAATTTGCACAATATCATTGTGCAAAGACGATTATTTGCTAGTTTGTTTTTCTTGCAAAAAAGAATTGTTCACAATATTGCTTCTTATAATGGAGTTGATGAGGAGAGAAATTAGGTTTGATTAATTAGACGAGATATGAAGACACTGTTATAATATAGCTATAAGTTTACACAAACCGCACTGGATTTGTAATGATTTTATAGAATAAAAGGTGAGAGTAGAGGTATGACACGATGCAATGTATATGTTGAATCTGATAGATAGATAGATATCCATTTAGGTAGATTCTCACTGGCTTATATACAGGTTCTCCCACTCTAGCCTGCTTAAGTCAGAGAGCACCAGAGAGGGTCTGTCTTCTCTCTCTTAATTCTCTCTCTTGCCATTACACTTCTTCTTTTTTCTTTTTTTTTATCGATTTATGGGCTCCTATTCAGAGATTATTATGAGATAATAATATTATTCTCATAAAGTCTTTAGTTTAAGCAAAATTATAAAAATAAATCATTGGTAAGTTCCCAGAATTGAGGGTCTTCGAAACCATTTTTTTTATTACCAGTATCAATGTTTTACTTCCACCCATTCCAATATTTTAGTATTTATCTTTGGAGACTATCACAAACACTGAGAACAGAATGAGTTTGCCAAGCCACAGAGTTTGGCTAAATCAAAAATAATTTAACTCTAAATTGTTGCGAGAGACAAAAAAAGAAACGGAAGAATTTGGAAAGATAGTTTCTTTCTGTTTTCTTTTTTTTTTTTTTGCGATGATAAGGCTCCAAGACTTAAGGAATACCCACCGAATTGGAAATTAAATGATGGCTGTTAGAAAAAAAAAGGAGTGATTGTCCGCAACATCTTGAGATGGCAAAAGATTCATATCAATGCGTTTCCGTAGCAACAAAGAAGAATAAAAATTAACGCTAATTCTCGCCCCACTAAATATTTCTGCATTATGAATAAAGTTTGATGAAGGGTAAATCATGCCGCTTTCAATCTGGGCATGTGTTTGTCCACTGTTGTTTATTTATGAATTCGCAGCCTACGCTTTTTTTTTTTGTGTTTCACCAAAAGCTATCGGAATTTAGCTAGTTAGTAGCGAGGGAGCTCTCTTAAATAAATATTTTGGATAGTACAGAAGTAATTTTCATCTCCTGCACAAAGCAGACCACAATCTTAACGTATTCTTCGAGGGCAAAACCTAAGTATTCTTCGATTCCAAAACGTGAGGAGCAAAGAATTTTAATTTTTGTTTGTAAAAATTTAATTTTTAATGGAATTCATACAATAATATGTAACAGTATGTAAACTGAGGATTGCATAAACTGTAAATTATCTTCCATTCATGTTTTCCTATTACATAAAGTCATGGCAATGTGAGCAATAAATATATATTATGTACTTTTTAGTTTAAATATTCAATTACCATAAATATTTAGCCAAATTTAATTAAAATCTGATTAGATTAAACAGTAAATTTGCATTATACGTGTTGTTACAATAGGCGCTCCCCACCTCTCTTCCCGTACACACACACACACACGCACACATATCTATATGTAATAACTTTAACATGTGAATGTTTGTAATTTCTCTTTTAATTGGTTTCACATAGTTGAATCTGTTTTCAGTTGTTAACGATTTTAACCAATAATTCAACAAAATTAACAATAAATAATTATCTCGTAAGCTTAATTTTTTTATTATAATACTTTATTGAGTTATTTTACTTATTTAATAATTAATTTCATTAAAACATATTATAATAATTGCTATTATTATCTTTATTATTATTACCATTATTAAAAATCATTATTATACTATTGACTGAATTAATTAAAAACAAATACATTTTTTCAATACAAAGATATTATCGTCATTTAAATATTTATTTATCATTACATTTGGTCCATACTTCTAATCTCATGTCCTTTAGGTGGAATTACCGTAATTGTGGCACTTTTTTCCCCTCCAAAATAGTATTGTACTTTGTCGGAGTTTATTAGCAATTATAATTGCTCCATTTATCATACACTACAACATGTAGAATACAAAACATTGGAAGAAAAAAAAAAAATTGTTTGCTCTCATGTTTTGGATTAGCCCTCAAAGAATACATTAAGATTGTGTTTGCCTTGTGCTGGAGATGAAAATTACTTCTGTACAATCCGCAATATTTATTGAAGAGTGCTTCCTCGCTGCTAACTAGCTAAATTGAAATAGATATTGGTGAAACACACAAAAAAGTACAAGCTGAGAATTAAAAAACGACAGTGCGGACAAACCATACCCAGATTGAAACGGCATAAATTACCCTCCATCAAATTATTGTAGAAATATTAGTGTAGAAATACAAATATAGTGTAGAAATATTTAGTGGGGTAAGAATTAACATTACTTTTGTTTCTTCTTGTAGCTACGGGAACCCAATGATATGTATCTTTTTCCACCTCAAGATGTTGCGAACAATCATTCCTATTTTCTAACTGCCATCATCTAATTTCATTAAAATTTCTTTATACAAAAGGGAAGTCTTTATTTACCCGGCAGCTTATTTCCAGGCTTATATTTCGGGTTTGAGTTCTAGTAGCGCAGGTCTTAGACCCTTCTCTTTCTAGAGGCATCTACAGCTAACTGTTCGATGATAAGCAGTATTATCTGTAATGAGAGTTGTAGTGGAAGAACGAAATGGAAAAATAATAGTTTTGGAAAATAGTTTTGTAAAATAATTTTGTGAAAATTAGCTAGTTCAAATAGTGTATTTTAGTGATGGGAATAGAGCCAGATACTACAATCTAGGTCAATGCAAACCAAGAGACAAAGGGCAAAAAACAGTTAGGGTAAAACAATGAAACTCCTACCAGAGACACCAGCATTATTTGAAAGGATTTGAATTATGAAGAGAAGACATTCCTTCAATACCGTCTGAAACAGACATTCAAGCCAGAACATTGCTTCAGGAATCGCTCTCTTAAACTCAGTGACAGTGATAGATAGTGATTTGGCTTTATTCTAGATAAACATCTGATTAATTATTGATATAGTTGTGATATTGTGAAGTACTTAAATTTGCTTACAGAATAATATATTTATTTTAAAAACAGTGGTGCTCTCTTGATTATTACTAATATACTTCTCTCTTAAACATATATACTTACAAGCCCCTTTACTAAACCGCTCGTGCTACAGCAACTACCTACTACAAACACAAAAGCACACAACAACTCAACACACCAAAAGACATTTCACAGTGGTGACTACTTTCTTATTTCTGAAATTTCACTCTCTTAAAACTTGCATACACACAAGCCCTTTACAAAACTGCTCACGCCACAAGTTACCACTACAAACTACAACAACACCACACCAATAACATTTTATAGAAGACCACCGTTACAGAAGTGTTCAAAGAACTTAGTCACCTTTGTCTTTTTGCCCCTTCTCGGAGGGAAAGATTTGAACTACCAAGAGAAGGTACTGTTTCAAGAGAGAGTCCTAAATTCTGCATTCAACCAGACCAGACTGAATTAGACATTGAACCAGAACTTTTGTATCAGGAATCGCTCACTTAACTTCAGTGCCAGTTATAAGAGTTTATCATTTAATCTAGATAAATAATTGATTTAATTAGCATATTGTTGTGATATTGAAAAGTATTTAAAATTCTTTAAAGATAATATATTTAATTTAATCTAGAAGTGCTATCTTATTTATCTCTCATTACGTCTCTTCTCTTTAAACATACACACAAGCCCTTTACAAAACCGCTCACGCCACAAGCTACTCCACAAACAACACACCATCACCAAATTACATTTCAAAAATTAGTTGACCGAAAATATGAATTTACTGAACAGTTTTTTCTGTTTTACGAGGTGTGTAAATTAAGTAATGAGACTGATTTTTTATCTTTTTTTATTTAAATAAAATTACAATTCAACATTGTCCCCTTCAAAGTAACTACCCTGGGAAGCCACACAACGCTGAAGACGATTCTTCCATTCGTCATAGCAGTGCTGGAACTCGGATACTGGAATAGACTTCAGTTGGTCGGTTACGGCTGTTTGAATATTCTCCAATGTTCCAAAATGACGTCCCTTGAGGTGATTTTTCAATTTGGGGAACAAAAAAAAGTCACATGGAATCAAGTCGGGTGAATAAGGAGGCTGAGGAGCCACAGGAATGTTATTACTGGCCAAATACTCATTAATAGAAATCGCGGTGTGACACGGAGCATTGTCGTGATGCAACACCCACTTGTTTTTGATGTTTGGTCTCACACGCATGACTCTTTTTCGAAGTCTCTCAAGAACTTTTCGGTAAAAATGTTGGTTTACCATTTTGGCATTGAGGCACAAATTCTTTGTGAACGATTCCTTGGCTATCAAAAAAGCAAATCAGCATGCATTTGATTTTTGACTTGCTCATTCTTGCTTTTTTGGCCTTGGAGAGGTTGAAGTGTGCCACTGCATGCTCTGACGCTTAGTTTCTGGGTCATACTCAAACACCCAAGACTCGTCTCCTATAATAACACGTTCCAAAAAATTGGGATCGTTTTCAATTGCTCCCAAAAAGTCAAGGCTCCTTTCCTTTCTGATGTTTTTTTGCTCTTGTGAAAGATTTTTCGGAACCATTTTTGCACAAATTTTTCTCATCCCCAATTCATTAGTCAAAATTTGATGAACGGTTGTGTGAGTCAAATTCAACTCTTCGCCGATCATTCGGACTGTCAAACGACGATCTGAACGCACGAGATCGCGGATTCTGCCAACATTTTCGTCGGTTCTTGAAGATGAAGGCCTTCCGCTGCGAGGCTCGTCTTCAATTGATTCCCTTCCTTCTGCAAACGACTTAAACCACCTAAAAACCTGTGCTCTCGACAAAACATTGTCTCCATAGGCCTGGCACAGTTTTTCAAACGTTTCCGTTGCACTGTGCCCAAGTCTGAAGCAAAACCTGATAGCACAACGTTGCTCGTAATTGATGTCACTCATTTTTAAAACGCACTGAAAAAAACCTTGCTCACAAAAAAAGTCACTACGGACAGTGCAACAACTCTAGCATTTTCAAATTTGCACTGGACGTGTATCAGATGTTTACTTGCCCTACCACGCATGCGCCGCGTCTCCAGTGTTGCCAGATCGAACACTAGAAAATCAGTCTCATTACTTAATTTACACACCTCGTATGTCATTTTCTCCGCGAAAATTGTGTTCAGGGAAGTTCTAGGCAGGTTCGAAAGTTATCTTCCTTCAAAATATCTTTTTATTATACCTTAAATTCTTTCACCCGTATATTGAACTTTTTTGTAAAAAACTACAAGTTTGAATAAAATTAGTCAATTACAAATGACTATAAAAAAAATAGTAATAGTTCATGGATTAGTTTTATATTTCTTCTTATATTAAATTTATTGATTATTTCCATTCCACGACACCTAATTTTGTGGTTGGACTTTATTAAGTTTATCTATTGCATAACTAGCAATTCCCATATGCAAATAAGAAAAAGAAATCGAATTTATATTTCCTTCACCACCTCACACGTTAAAACTGTATTTCCTTTCAGTAAGATATTGATCGTTGTCTAATGGCCATTAAAGACCTTAACTCATCAATCATCCTGTCTTACAATACAATTAATCAGAATTTTTAAGGGTAGTTTTCTTTGTTTTTATTACGCCCACAATATCCACATAATTTTGATCCGAGTTTTTAATTATACTTTCTATATATTTTAGTTAGTGATTTCTATTTCAAAATCGTGGATGATGGTAATTGAATAATTTTTAAATCTTTATTGTAAAATAGGTATTTTTTCTCTTTTTTTTTTTGAGCAATAACTGCCTAGCGCTATTCAACTTAGTTTCCTTCAAGTATTTTTGACCACTCGAACTGGGATTTGGTGTCATCGACCGGTTTCGGGCGTTCGCCCATCTTCAGGATGCGTTTGTCAGATAGTGTAATAACATAGGCTTGCACAGAGCAAATTCAGTTTACACTTTTCACATTTATGAATAGTGCGTCTTTCTCTGTACCACTCTCTCACTCTTCAGTCAACATATCAATCCGACTAATATACTTTAATTATAATTACTATTAATAGATTACTAATATATTCAACCAACCATAAAATTTGTCAAAATAAACAATAGCAACATTAAAATTTCTTTTAATCACTAGAGATGCAAAAAACAAACAATTTTTTTTACTCATTAACTAAAAGTAAAACGTTAATAAATTATTTTAAGACGTAGAATAATTGACATATTATTATACGATTGTTTAAAATATATTTGTTCTTTTTACGTCTACCTTTTTTGGAAATGGAACTTTAATTCCATCTGGAAATTTAGTGCCAGACATATAAAAACATATTTAATTTGAATTTATCAAATTATGAAGAAAATTTAACATTCGCTGGCAAAAGGGACTATTCAGGTAGAAGACCACTATTGTCCCTTAGATTTCATGAACTTGGTTAGCATTATCTACCCCTTCTCACAGGGGAGGATTTGGACTATTAAGAGAAAGCATTCTTTCAAGACAGTCTGCATTCTGCTTTCAAACAAGACAGTCTGTTGTAGACATTCAAGAAGAACACTTGTTTTTCACTCTCTTAGCATCGGTGCCAGTCATAAATTAATACTTAAAAAGTTTTGCACTTAATCTAATTAAATAATTTATTTATAAACATAATAGTTGTGATATTATAAAAGTACTTAAATTCACTTAGAAAAACAATATATTTATTTCAAAACAGTGGTGATTTTTTACTTATTTCTAATACTTCTCTTTCTTAAACATATATACTCACAAGCCCTTTACAAAAACGCTCACACCACAAACCACTACAACATCAGATTTACACTGTAACAGCAAAGAGAGTAAATGAGAAACAGCAAAGAGTGTAAAGGAGGATTAGCAAAAAGAGTAAAGGAGAAAAAAACCCAAAATCACTCTCTCGGACCGGAGTGGGAGAAACTGTATAAATATAGCGACGGACAATCCATAAAAGGACAGTTGAGAATTCAGTTCAATACATCCAGTCACTAGGTGTCATTTACTCTAACCACTCGACCTTAAACATTCATCCAATGTAAAGTCCAGGCAGTCTGTCTCTACTTATTAATATCCAGTGTTAACCAAGTCTTCTGCTTAATTCATCAACCACACAAATTCTCTCCACCCTACACATCCATTATAACACCAATAACTTTTCATTAGGCATTTCTTTTCTTTTTTCTAAACACTCTTCTAGGATCAAAATCTTTTTTAAAATCAAGATTATTAAAAGAATTTAGAGAAAATAATATTACTAAATTTATCTAATTTAAAGGAATTAAAAAAAACAAAACAAAAACTGGTATGAAACTCTCACACAACTTTCCAGTTTCATACCAGTTTTCAAAATTGTAATTGATAAATTATATAGTTAGTGACCCAAATCTAATGAAATTCGTCGAACACTGAAAAAAACTTTTCAGTAAAAGCGCATTTTCGGTTTATTAATTTTTCTTGAAACTTGGAATTTCGGCCATCTATTTATTTCTAATTAATTTTGTTTGGATAGTACAATATTGTATAATCAATTATGATAGTACTTTAGAGAAAAACATAACCCGATCCCTCCCCCAAAAACCCCCTTTAATGGCTTTACCATGAGAATTGTTACAAATAAAAGTTGTAGCTCTTTATATGTATAATTCACATTCCTAGTTTAAAGAAATTCGTTGGAACCGTTTTCGAGAAAATACCAGAAAACTGAAAAATTTCAGTAAAAACGCACTTCAGGACCTTCGATTTTTTTCAAACTCAGAATTTCAACAACACATTTAATTCTAATTGATATTATTTAGATTACAGAATTATATTATAGCAAACTGAAATAGGACTTTAAAGGAAAAATCTAACCCCACCTCTCCCCCATAAGTGCCGCCCCGTAAATGAATTTTCCTAGAGAAATGTTTCAAATTAAAATTGTAGATCTTTGTATGTGTAGTTGATATAATAACAAGTTTAAAGAAAATTGTCTCGGAGCCATTTTTGAGAAAATCGCAAAAAAGTGAAAAAAAAACAATGAGTAAAGTGGTATTTCCGGTTGAGGAATTCTGACAGATAACGTACTGTCAGATCCCATGGTGATACCTAAACAGAATATCAAGCTTGGAACTTCGTTTTTGAGCTATGCTGTTCACATACGCACACACTCACACCATTTTCTGAAAACCACCCCTTTTTTGGACTCAGGGTACCTCAAAACGGATATTTCCGGTGAAAACTCGATATCGAAAATTTGACACGACAATAATAGTAGGAAGTAAAAAAAAAAAAAAAGAGTAAAATCAAACGATTATAAGGTACAAACATAATCTTTAGTGAAAACTGCAAAAGATATATGGCAGAACAGTTAATGATGGCACTAAACTGTTAAGACACCTCCAGCGAAAATAAAAACTAGTCTAACATAAAGAGTGGTTGGCTATCTCTCTCTCTCTCTCTCACCCCTTACATAAAAAAAACGAAGACCTTTGTAGGCTATTTCAGTAACCTCAAAGTTAAAAGTCCCGCCTTTGTAGTTAAAGACAAAGTTTTTGTTTTTTATTTTTTCTAAATATAGTACATTTTATGACACTTAACAATTCTCCCTTTTACCATCGTACCTTATATAAATAAATACTGCAAAACCAAATAAAACATTCAACACTAAATTATTCACTAACAGAGTAATGAATCTAGTTTTGTTATTTTGCTAGTAGTTGTAAATAATTATCGCATGTAAATCACAATGTTTTCTTCACCTAAACTTCTAGGTTTTTTTTTTTTTTTTTTCAGCAAAATGTCTATTTTAGTTTCAATTATCTTTTGACCTCGCCATTTTTTTTAAGTGTTTAGAGTCAACTCTATTTTAAAGGCTTGTATAATGTTCCTTACGCAACTAAAATGGTTTCTGCGATTGTTTTTTAGCTTCCTAGTCAACCGGAATTCTTAGCTTACCAATGATGGCGGAAGGGATGTTGATGGTGATAGAAGAAAGAAAGATACGCACTACTTGTTTCTTAAAACAATGTATATTTATCGTTCTATTTAGTAAGGAGCAAATAAGTCAAAAGTAAAGACCTAGATATTTTGAAAAATAACTTCTTGATGATTTCTTTTTAGACTGATTATAGACTTTTTCATGACTATTTATTCTATTCTACTCTATTTACTCTATTTCTATTTTAATTATGCTTCACTCCGCGGTGTGCCAGGCGTCGGCAATCAGGCGATGCGAGATGTTGGGCTCCTCTGCCGCAAATGCGGAAGAGAGACCGAAACTCCGGCCCATGTGCTGGGAAAATGCCCGAACAACATGCTCCTCGTCACTCGCCGACACCACAATGTCAAACGTAGGGTCATCGAGTTATTAAAGGAAAAAGGCTATGCATGCTATGAGGAGGTCTACTGTGTTGACACGGACGGCGCCTCAAGATACGCAGATATAGTAGCATTCGATAAAGATAGTCGATCTGCGTTAGTTGTCGACCCTACGGTTAGGTATGAGAGCAACGATCCAGACCAGGCCAAGCAGATTAATGAAGAAAAGAGAGCGATTTATGAGAAGTGCGTTAACTTTCTCCAAGAAAAGTTCCTACAAGAATTTGGAGAAAGGAACTTTGCAGTTCACGGCTTATGGTTCGGCTCTCGGGGGGCAATCCCAATGGCTACTGCTGAATTTTTTGATAATGTCGGCATTGACAAAGGGAATTTGACCCGGCTGGCGGAGCAAATTATCTTGGATTCCTTGGGAATCCTCCATAATCACATCTACGGTCATTGATAAATAGTATTATTTAAGGCCCTGCGTATTGAGTTTATTTATGTATGTTTCATTCTTATTTCGCTTATTCTTTGCGCTATTTACTTTAGTTTTGTAACGTTTGTGTCTTTTGGACTTGAGATTGTCTCATGAAGATAGATTAGTAATCTGTGTTTTTTATAGCAACTCAATGAAATTGAGCAGCCACATCGACTTGGTTTGTCGCTGTAATCTCTAGGCAGGTTACTTCGATGTAGACTTGTAAAGGACTCTTGCAGGCTGTTTAGTAACTTGTTAAAGATATTGGTTTGTCCTTGTATGGAACATTACCATCGTTTGAAAACTGTGTAAAGACTTTTTGTGTTCTTGTTGAAGACTCTTTAAGATATACGGATGGAACGAAGACCGTCGACTGGAACTGAGGCTGGATGTTTGGGCAAAGGGCCAAACCCTCAGCATCCAGCATCTTCCAGGTGGAAATACAAGCCAATGGTAGATACGTTCAGTTTAATCGGATTAAGGAGATTGTAAACCTTTCCGATAGTCAGGCAGCTATTACAGCAATGAGCTCACATGTTACAAGCTCTAAAATGTTTTGGAAATGCCTAGGTAAGCTTAATGACCAGGGCAGGAAGATCAAAGTCACCTTCTTTTGGGTGCTGGGGCAAGCTGCATTGAAGAGAATGAGATGGGCCGACGCTCTGGCAAGGAAATATGCTAATTTCGTTTTCTGGGCTCCTAAACTATTTTGTGAAGTCAGCAACCAGTCTTTCCTAGAGGAACTCAAGAACGAGAAGGAAACAAGGAGGTCACAAATCTGGTATTCCCTCCCTCGACTGAGGCCGGCAAAGATCTGCTCGGGGAAAATGATAACCAAGGAAGCAATAAGCATCGACCTCAGTAAGAATAAGCTCCGCATTCCTTACGGGTTTCCTTACGGGGAATTTTAGACTCAGGGGACATCTGACGAAGCTGGGCTTGGGGAGTGACAGCATGCGAAGATTCTGTCGGGAGATGGAAGAAATTCCAATACATTTCTAACGGACTACGATGCTGCCATTCAGAGAATATTCAGGAACCGGGGTAAGTTACCAAGAAAAGGAGGGGAACATAATCCCCCCCCTAGGGCCCTCCAGAATATTAAGATTTCTTAGGGATCTTAATCTGATTGGGTGCTGTAGCCCAGCATCTGATAGGGTGCATTAGAAAAAAATAAACAAAGAAAAAGACTCCCTTTAACGATGGGACACTAAAACAAAACTGAAGGGAATATAGCGTCAAAACGTTTTTGCCATAAAGATTGGAAGCAAATGATTCTTTGGTATAAAGCAATTTTGGAAGTAGCATTGATTGTAACAGTTTTAAAAAAAAATCTGGTGTGAAACACTCACACAACTTTCTCTTACACCTGTTCTCAAAATTATAATTGACAAAGGTTATAGTTTGTGTATTAAATAAAACGAAATTCGTCGAAAACTGAAAAACTGTCCAGTAAAAGCGCACTTCCGGCTTACTAATTTTCTTAAAACTTGGAATTTTGGCCATCTATTTATTTCTATTAATTTTGTTTGGATGATAGAATTGTATAATCAACTAGGATACCACTTTAGAGGAAGCTGTAACCCCTCCCCTCCCCTAAAAGTGTCTTAAATGAATTTTCCCGGAGAGATGTTTCAAATAAAAGTTGTAGCTCTTTGTATGTGTAGTTAATATAACAAAGTTTACAGGAAATCGTCAAATTGTAAAAAAAAGCAACTAGTAAAGTGGTACTTCCGGTTGAGGAATTTTGAAAGATAATGCACCGTCAGATCCCATGGTGATACCTAAACGGAATATCAAGTTTTAACTTTCTACGGTTTTGCGTTTTCGAGCTATGCTGTTCACATACACACACACACAGACACACACACAGACCATTTGCTAAAAACCACTTTTTTGGACTCAAGGTACCTCAAAACGGATATGTCCGGTGAAAACTCGATATCGAAAATTTGTCACGATTACAATACTTCCTCTTACTAGGAGTAAGAGAAAGTAAAAACGAAATAAAACCAATGAATTGATAATGAAACGTTAGGTCCCAACTTTAAGTATTCAGACTTCCCACCACCACTAATATTTTTCTTTACGCTTTTCATTCACATAATAAGGGATACACGGAACCATTAATAAAAAACCAATTAATTTCTATTTATAATTGGTTCGTTTATCTCTACAGCTTATCTACTAAGTCACCAATTTTATCTAGCAATTGTAATTAATGTAGTGCATTCATACACTGAAACCAATACGTTACTTCTCGTATATTCTGAGAGCTCATCTTTACTATTGTTTACCTATTGTTTTGTACTTATACTTTTACTTTCTTATTTTCTCAGAAAGTACGTGATTAGATTTAGTTATCAAAACAGAAATAAATAAATACAAACAAAAACCTTCAAGAATACAACATAGAGTGAAGAAAGCTCCTGAAAATGTTTATCGATCATATTGGGCTACTTACAGTACTAAATTCAAATTTGCATTTTATGTATTTATGTACATTTCAAGGCATGTTAGAAGAAAGTCCTTGGTAAAGGCTGCATTATAGGTTATTTGAATGAAAATAAACTCGTACATGCATGCATTTGGTATTATTATTGAAGTGGGAGTGTGTTCCGCATCTCACTATGTAATATTATTCAAATGCAACTCCTACTATCTTCAACTTATACATATGCGGTATGCAGACAAACATATATACACTTTATCTGCATATTTTTATTTTTATTTTATTTTTTTTTGTAAAGAAGTTTCTAAACGTAAATATAAATTGTTATTTTACATAGCGAGAGAGAGAGTCACACTATTATGGTATGAAACCCAGAACATACTTATAAAATAAACCTAGAGGGATGATCCCCTGTTTAACTCCCTTCAAACGTAATGTAATCTGTATTTCGCGTATATTGGCATAACTTCCACGCACAATATGCACAAAACTCACGTACCAGCTAGATAGTCATGTTTATTATGTTGCATGCTATGTGGGAATTCACTGACACATCAAGATTTTAGGGTTGATCATTAAAAAACTGAGTGGTGGGTGATTTTTATTGTATATCTCCCCCTTTTAGATTTGGAAAATCAAAGTCCCCTTTACTCACACTTTCGCATTTATTATATATATGTATAAAACCAAATTTCACACTATTCTCTCCCGAAATTAAGACAATATTATATTGAGAATGTAAATGTTTCAAACATATATATGAAGAAGGACAAATTTACACATGTTTATAATTAAATCAATAATATGAACATTATCTCTGAATTTGTCAATCACTTTTTTTTTTTAATCGTTTTCAGAAATATTTAAGATAAGTACGGTTTATTTATGACCAGCTTTGCTTTCTTTTTTTGAGGGGGGGGGATTTTTCTACATCAAAACTATTTGCAAAGTTTTGTAGATTAGAGTAGGAGAGGTGTTTTTTATAGGAGAGGAAAGGTTTTTTTTTTTTTTTTTAGTAACAAATCGATTTAGATAATGAACAGAAGCAGAAAAACTAGAAAAATTAAAGCCAGTGTATTCAAAGGAAAAAACATTAAATTAAATTTTAAAATAGTTCATAAATTAAATGTATAAAAGTATTCTACAAAAGGGCTGTTTGCCTTATTGGCTTTCAAGGTGCAACGACCTCTGAAGAGGCTTATTGCAACAAGAGCAAAACGTCGGTTTATAAGCAAACCACTGAGCAGTCTCAACATGGAAACTCAAGTGTTTTTTCAGTGCTTTAAAATTACATTTTCATATATATTCTCAAATTTGGGCCTCTGACAGTGTGAAATGATGTAATGGGATCCGAATTATTATAGATTCATAGGTTTCGAAGAGCGGGGAAGCAAATTAAATGAATCAAATGTTAGTTACTCCACTATTTAGCTAGACTAGGAAGGGAAAATTCGATTCATATAAACAGGGCGAGCACAGTACAGTTCAGGACAGTTTATGGCCAGTTAAAACCAGTCATCAACCTATCTACTATCTTCTTATTACTCAGCCAGTCTGTCTCTTAACTAACTTCTATTTTTACTGTAAAGTCTTTGCAGTTTGTGTGTACTATTCATTACACAGTGTTTTCAGCGTATCATCTAGTTTATTTTTCTAAAATCCATTTTCTCTGATTCTATCTCCTTCTCGCATCCATTATACAGTGGAGGGTCTAGGTAAATGAATATAAATCCAAACATGGAGTATTCACCTTAGATAAAATCCACTTTACAATATTATATGACAATATTCCTATAGCGAATATAATAGAAGTGAGAAGGAGAGAGAATTAGAGAGAATGGATTTTAAATTAGAATATTTGCTGAACACTGTAAAATAAATAGAACATACAAACTGCAAGTACTTTACAAGTATAACAGAAGTAAGGTAGCGAGAGATATCTAGAGAGACAGACTGGCTGAGTGATGGAGAAGGTAGTAGTAGAAGGTTGCTGACTGGTTGTTAACTGGTCGTAAACTCCCCTCAACTGTACCGCTGTCCTCTACATGAATTGAACTGTCCCTTCCTAGTCTAGCTAAGTTTTGCTAGTCTAGCCTGTCTAACTAACATTTTGTATTCCTTTTTACTGTTTCTCCGCTCTTAGGATCCTATGAATCTTTATTGATTCCGGATCCTATTACACGAACGAGGTTCTATATTTTAGAAAAACGACTAACATGGAACCCCTAATTTCTCCTAAAATCAATTTCAAAAAATTTTTCAAGGAAAATATTTTTAAAAAACCTAAAAAACTAAAAAAAATTAAGAAACTAGTAAAGTCAATGTGACTTAATGCAACTGTAAACTTTGAGACCGCTTACTTACTATGCAGAGTATCAAGACTGAACTTCCCCTTGGTAATTCATTTTGAGATCTTGTTTAACAACCCGGGGGACTCAAAAAATGTATTTCCGGTAAAAACTCAATTTCGACAAGATCGCAATAATTTCTCCTAATTTAGAAATTTGCAATTTCTACTTTTTGAACTTTCAAATTTGTATTCAATTGTTCTAACATAAATTTAAGAGGTGTTGGGGTTTATATGTTGGCTTGCATGCATGGCAAGTAGGAGTATATTTACATTATAGTCCACATGACAGCGCTCTTTACACGAATAACAAAACCAAATAACACATTTTGAAATGCTATGTCACAAATTCCCTAGTTTCGAAAAAATGTTTCAAATAAAAGTAGCTAGCATTTCCATTTGTTGATATGTAGTGGAAGAATGAAATGGAAAAACAAATAGTTTTAGAAAATAGTTTTGTGAAAATTAGATAGTTCAAATAGTGTATTGTGATGGGTATAGAGCCAGGTATACTACAATCTAGGTCATTGCTATTAGGAAAACAAAGGCACAAAAATCCGTTAGACCAACTCTTTTGTAAAAGAAAATCCCACCGCTGCCACCAATGAAATGTAATTGGTGATAGTGTATTTGTAGTGGCTTGAGCGGTTTTGTAAAAGGGCTTGTATGTATGTTTGAGATAGAAGTATTAGTGATACTCAAGAGAGCACCACTGTTTTTAAAATAGATATATTCTCTAAGAGAGAAATTAAGTTACTTTAAAATGACACAATAATAAGCTTATAAGTATAATAACTGGAATAACTCTTATGTTATCACTTAAAACTGGAACAGTTCTGATGTGTTCTCCTTGATGTCTACGACAAGTCTGTCTTGAAGGAATGCTCTCTTTAGCGGGGGATTTTCTTTTACAAAAGAGTTGTCCTAACGAGTATTTGTGCATTTGTTTTCCTAATGGCAATGATCTAGATTGTAGTATACCTGGCTCTGTACCCATCACTAAATAAACTATTTGAACTATCTAATTTTCCCAAAACTATTTTCTAAAACTATTATTTTTCCATTTCGTTCTTCCACTACAATATTATTCGAAGTCTTAAAGAAAATCGTTCGAGTCATTTAAAAAAAAAAAAATTGAAATTACAGGTAAGATGGATTTTGATAGAAATCTTATTTTCAGATTTTCCGATTGGATTACATAAATGGAATCTCCAGTTTGAGCTTCCTGCAATTTTTTATTTTTGAGATATTTTCTATACACATACACATACACAGATATATTCAGAGACCTCAAAACTATATATTTCCGGTTAAAAAAATCCATTTCAAATGTTCGTCATTACAAATACTTTCATCACCATGGAGAAAGTAAAAAGGTAACACTGTAATACTATCTGTGTTTTTGTGACCCAGAATTTTGTGTGATACGCTTTATACAAGTATTTCCGTTTTTTTTTTTTTTAAATTTCATTTTATTTATTATTTTTATTTTATTTTTTTGTTTCTTTGCGAGTACAAAAGTGAGGAGAGACATTTAGATTATAATCAGCGGAAAAAAACATATCATTTAGGCGTGTTATAAATAAATAAACTTAAACACATAAAAAAATATATAAAAAAAATAAAATAAAATAAATAAAAAAAAAAGTTAGTAGAAATATATCACTCCCCAAAACGATGTCAGGCAGCCCGGCTTTAAAAGATACGGATCTGTGAACATTGTGAGTGAGGTTTGACTGTATGTGCGGATAAAGGCCGGGGGGTGATATTTCGTACTCATGGAAAAAGCACAGAGGAGCTAAGAGTGTGGGGGGGGGGAATTGGATTAAAATAAAACTGTATTAGAGTTGAAAAAAAAATATTGACATTGGTTGAAATAGAGCAATAAGAATGGAGGTAAAAAGGTATCCTTGTATTGTTGGGTAGGTATATTGAAGTTGAATTGGACAGACAAAAGTGTGTAGGAGAGTGAACGCTGGGTTCGGCCACTCGTAGGGAGAAGTTAGGACGTCCATTAGGTACTCACCGTATTCAGATAAAATGTAAACAAAACAGATTTGCATGTATCTGCATACTAATAGTATTATATATATATCTATATATATATCTGTTTGTATGTAAGTGTTTTATGTGCCTCATAAAATAATTCCAAAGTGTGTGAGTGACCCTTCTTCATAATTATTTTGAGAAGAAACATTCTGTACGGGCAGGTTTTTTATTACTTTTGGTCTCTACCTTATAACCTATTTCTTGTATGATTGTTTTTATTGCAAAGTCACATTTAAAAAAAAATAAATAAATAAAAGTCTGGATTTTATTTTTACTTTCTCTTAGTCTTGGTACTTGATTTAAACTTCCATCAAAAGCTGGATGAGGGACCAGCGTCTGCAATGTTGGAAGGGAACACCAGAACAGAGGTAGACGAAACTCTTTATCAAGAAATATTCGCGTAAATTGACTGGAGAGCATAGCAAGAAGGTTTTAAGGATATAAGCGACTTTATAGGCTGATTAGGCACATGTACAGGCTACGACTTACAGAGAACGCATGTGCCGATTCTGTAAGGCTGAGGGAAAAACCCTGGCACACATTCTTTGTGAGTGCGCCAGCTTGATGAGGTGGATAATGGGTTCTTCAGTTGGGAGTAAACAATCCCAAAGCCACAAGCTTCTTTCAGGCCGAAACGACGTACTAGACTGGACGTGGAAGACCTGCTATAACTTCTGAGGATCCACAATAGACCTTCTAGAGTAAGTCGCGGTGGAGTAAGGCTCCAGGAGAATATATATCCTTCATCATCATATCCTTCAATCTTGCTCCCCGTGTTCCTCCATAGGATCATAATACCAAGGTGTTAACACAATTAAATGTTATTGGTGTGATGCGTTATAATGGCTTGTGGCGTGAGCGGTTTAGTAAAGGGCTTTTGTGTATCTTCAAAGAGAAGAGAAGTATCAGAAATAAGAAAGTAGTAACCTGTGCTAGCAATAAATATATTCTATTAAAATAATTACTACAAGTTATTTGCAATGAATGTATAAACTTATTAATGTATTGTGGAAATTAGTTAGATTGATTTTACTTAAGGTTAATACTTAGACTGGCACTGAAGTTTACTGGTAGAATGTCTAGTTCAGACTGTCTTGAAAGAATGCCTTCGCTTGTTACTACAAGTCCTGGAGGAAGAGACGAAGAGATCTCAACTCTGGTACTCCCTCCCCGGTTTGCGGCAGGCTAAGATCTGCTTGGGAAATTATAACCAACGGAGATCGGAGGCCTGCATCAGATTGAGCTAGAACAAGCTCCGCGTTCTTACGGGTTTCCTCTCGGGGCATTGCCGACTTAGAGGACACCTGATGAAGCTGGGTTTGGAAAGTTATAGCTCATGCAGATTCTGTGGGAGCTGGAGGAAACTCCACTACATCTCATAACAGACTGCGAGGCTGCCACTCAGAGAAGATTCAAGAACCTTGGTGGAGGATTAGCTACCAGGTGGAGGAGGGGGATATACCCTCTCTAGAGCCCGTCAGGGTATTGGGATTCCTCAGGGATCTCTACCTGATGGAGGTTTTGTAGAAGGAATATTCAGAGAAAGACATCTGTTCGGGTGCTGTGGGCAATAGCCTGCGGCACCCACGGGGCATAGCACAATAGATCAAAATGGGTCGTGGTGCATTGGTCCCCCTCAAAAAAAAGTACAAGTCTTCCCCTGTGAAAAGGGGTAGATAAAGCTACCAAATTTCTGTGAACTCTATAAGACAAAGCTAACCAGGTCCTGAACTCTTTCTGTAACTGTAGTCTTCTACCTGTATGTACCCTTTTCGCCAGCGAATGTTAGATTTTTCTTGATATTTTTCAAATAAAATTTATTTGAAAATATATTTCTGTCATCCATCACACAAACCTCTTTTTATACTAATTGATCACGCTCGAAGCTTTTTCGAAAACAAATAACATGTAAAAATCCTTTGAACCTTTTTAGATATTAGGTTTGAAGTTTGACCAAACATTCTAATTTACTTCATATTCAATTCTTCCAATCAAAATCCTTAGAAGTATTACAAAAAATATGTATGTGCCCAATCTACGTATATAATAGATTTTATCAGCTGATGAAGCAAAGGGATTTTGACGTCAGTATTATTCAGGAAAATTTACACAGTTTTAAGGCACATTTAAAAAAAAAATTATTATAACAATAACCTCATATTCTTAATAATTAGAAAATGTTGGTTAACTTTAAAGAATTTTATGAGGAAATTGGAAACCGAATCCCGTTATATGTATCTGTTTTCTTTGAGTATCATTGATGATGATTACATTATTAATTGAAATGTCTCGAAAAAAAAAATTGATGAAGTTTATTTCGATTAGTTGTTGGCCAAAGATTAAATTGGTGAGATTATTATACATCCAATGATCAAAAGAACATACTTTTGAGAAAAAAAAGGACTATAATAAATAATTTAATTTAATTACTTTAATTTAAATGCTTTAAAAAAAAATATAAGATAATGTGTATGCACTTAAAAATATGTGTGTTTTATTTAAGAAACCGGAAACGGGTTTTGAATAAAAATAAGAATTTCCGCTTATAACATAACTTCCATTTTTCTTCTTCTTCTTCTCCTACCACTTTTTATATCAAGAAGTTTTTATACTTTATCGGAAAACTTATGAATGTGGTTCTATATATGTCCGTCCATCTCTAGCTAAAGTATTTTTCCCATTACTCTACGTTCCACTTCAAACTTAGTCAGAGAAATTCGACACTTGAAATATGGGTACACGGTGAGGATTATAGAAGTTGACTGGAAAGTTTTTTAAGTGTGCCATGGGCCTATACATCAATATAACGATGGGATTGGAATAAAACAGTCAGCTGTCTACAATTTTAGTAAACGAGCAGGAGCAGCAGCAGCAGCAGGCGGGGCATCCCAGGCAATGTAGTTTCTCCCTTTATCTTTTCTTACTTTACTTGACGAGAGGGTTCATAGTGTATATTGTTGGCCAACAATGTAGGTGTGTCGTGTGAACAAAACGGAAATAGTAACCCCTTTACAAAAGCCAGAACTAGACGACAATCTTCCGGTGATGATGACGTCATACTCAGCTACAGAATTATTCATTAGTAAATGTTTTTCTTTCTTTTATTCATTCATTTATTTTTATTTTTTGTTTTTTTGTTTGTATTCTTTTCCCTTGTTTAGTACGTTAGCTGAAGTTAAACTAATGAGAGTGAAAAAAAATATTATAAAACAATGTGTTCTGTATATTTTTACTTTTGTTTACAAAACTATACAGACTTCTCATTAAAAAAATATTTATTATTTTTAACCATTTTAATGGACTTCGTTATTTACTGAATATGAAAAACTCAAAATTAATCCACTTATTTCGAAACTGAAATTTATCGCTAATAACAGAAAGGAAAATTTTTTATATATCATTTATTTTTATAGAATAGAATAGAAAACTTTATTACATATTTTACAAAAAGAGAAAATAGACATGCAAACAATAAACTAATAGCTATTGATAGGCATAGCTGTATACCGTCAGCCTAGAGTTCATCTTACAAACTAGTAAAAAAATAACTTACTCACTAAAGTAAAACAAAGAAAAAGTAAACAAATCCTGTTGTAAAGAGAGAGGATATATACATATTTTGAATTAAAAAACAAAAGCAGAATCAAAATTCTAAGTATTGTATTCACTTATAAGGAACATCCTGTACTTATAAGCCGAAACATGAAAGTAAAACAAATTTGTCCAATTTCCACCATTAAGTAAGTCAATAATTTCTGCCTGGCTTAGTGCCTTCTTCCCCAGCCACCTAATTCTATATTCCTATAAAACAGGGCATTTCCCTAAATAATGGCACATGTCCTCACGTTCTCCTAAGTTACAGAGGGTACATAACCACTGTTCCCTCCGAACGCATTACATTACAATTTAAATTAACTAACTGCCCTCTTAACTTGAAAATGATCTTCATAAGACCAAAATTGTTAGCATCAGGATATGTAGCGATCCTCTCCAAGATCAGTAACCAGATGATTTATTTTTATTATGCTATCTGAAAAGTATATTATTTTATTGGAAACAGGCTTAGCACAGTTTTAAACTGCCTAAGCTTCTTCTTAAAGTAGTTGGAAAATGATCTATAGACCAATAAAAGAGATGTTGATTTGGTACAGTGAACGCTGGGAAATATTAAGAAATTTTGTTCCCAGGGTCACCCGAATTGAGCATTCTTTTATCATTAGAATGTCTTGATAAATAGTTTTATTTATAGATCTGAATTATGCCTAAAATCTAGGCATTCAACGTAGTTTTTTTTTTGTTTTTTTTTGGTGGGGGAAAGCGTTTACATGACCTAATGTCTTGGGACAATTTTTACCCCTTTATGATCAAGTTTTTATCCCTTCAAATATGCAATTAGGTCTATGTTTACTTTCTCTTACTCTTAAAAAGAGAAAGTAATGAATAATTTTCAATAATTGGGATTCCATCGGAAATAGAAGTTTATGTAAAAGCACTTCCGGTTATCCGATTTTTTTTTTTTTAAAACTCTGAATTCACAACATTTTCAATTCTAATTAACATTATTTTAGATGATAGAATTGTTTAATAAACTAAATACACGTTAATAAAACTTAAACCCACCCCCCGCATAACTGCCCTTAAATTATTTTCCCACCAGAAATGTTGCAAATAAAGTTGTAAGCTCTCTGTATGTGTAGCGATATACCAAGTTTGAAGAAAATCGTTGGAACCATTTTTGAGAAAATTGCAAAAACGTGAAAAAAAAAACTAGTAAAGTGGTACTTCCGGTTGAGGAAATTTGACGGATGACCTACTGTCGGATCCCATGGTGATAACTAAACGGAATATCAAGTTTGAACTATCTACGATTTTTCGTTTTTGAGCTATGCTGTTCACATATATACACACATACACAGACCATTTGCTAAAAACCACTTTTTTTTGATTCAGCGGACCTGAAAACGTATATTTCCGGTGAAAACTCAATATCGAAAATTTGACGCGATTACAATACTTCCGCTTACTAGGGAGTAAGAGAAAATAATAATAATAATAATAATAAATTATTAAATATCAAATTTAAAATATTTAAAATTCATGTTATTATAAATTTACTGCATAGAAGTTTTAAAAAACGAGAGAGAGAGAGAGAGAGAGAGAGAGCAATGATTTTTCTTATTTCATTTAGGTTATATTTTTAGAGACGCACTTAACATAGCAAGATGACGGCAGTAACACATGTCTCTCATCATCTGTTCAACTGAAATATATGAATATAGTGAAGTGAGGTGTGTGAGCGTGTATGTGTGTGTTGCTGTGTGAGATTGGCGGATATGATGAGCACTTTGCAAAACAAAGTAGGCAGAGAAATGAGCGAGATAGTGAAGTAACATTAACTTTTAAAAAGACAAAAAAAAAAAAAACAAGCAGTATTATAAGTAGTGACAGACTAACAGAGAGAATGTGTGTGCGTGTATGTGTGTGTGTGTGTGTGTGTGTATGTATTGAACAATGTGTAAATGTGGTAAAAGTACTTGGCAAGTTCACATAAGAACATTCACAGTGCAAGCAGTATTTTGTTGGGTGGTACACAAGTAACTTTGTGGTTTTATCTCGATAAGAAGAAACGCTGGAACTACGAGATAATGATAATGTAATTCTCACCAGCACTAGATATCGTGCCAATCTTTAACAACATATGAATTTGCAATCTATAGTTACAATTTTTTTTTTTTTTAATATTATAAAACAGTTTTAATGATATCTGCTTACATAAAATGTGTCAGATTACTTTTCTTAATGGTTTTTTTCTTTTTTTATTTGTTTTTTTGGTAATTAATATACAGCTGTTTCATTCGCATAAATAAAATTATGATCAGCTACACGCATGGACTACCTAATTAGTCTTCTGATTGAAGAAGAAAAAAAAGAAATATTTGGTGGGGCAAGAAAAAACCACACGATATTCTCTCTTGCTCCTTTTTTAATCCAATTATAAAATTGACCAATTTTCAATAAACTTGGATACTTTTTTGGCCCTAACCTAGAAACCATTTCCCAGAAACCTTTGAAATAATTTTTTCCCAGAAAAGGGTTAAAAAAAAAAAAAATTTATACCTTTATATATGTGCAATTCTAGTTTAATAAAACTGAAAAAAAAAAAATCAGTACCTAAATTCGTATTACCACTTAATTTTTTGTTTTCAAATTTGGAAACCTAGCAATGTATTTATTGCCCTTCTTTTTTTTATTATTATAAGTTATAGTACTTTAAGTTGTCAAGATATGGTACTTTACAGGTGTAGGGGTAGTGAACCCCCACCACTCATCCACTCTTAGCGGAGAGAAACAGCCCCTCTCGCAAAGAAAGGAGAGGCTCGG
>JAAEAF010010171.1:0-21315 GCA_011037195.1 Triatoma infestans
CTTTTTTTTTTTATTGAATATTTACAACTGTATTATATATATATACAACAAGTAAATATGATAGAAGGAATACTATATCATGTAATGTCATGAATGGCAGTTATCCAGTGATGGAGTTATCCAGGAGGTCGCGGGGCCAACGGCGCTTCAGCCGTCTTTGGGGATTACCTGGGAGTGAGTTTGAGTAGAGGGCTTGGACGAGGGGATTTGGATGGAGGGATAGGTGACTGTGGAATTTGATGTATCGGGATTTTGCGAGGTCGTTGACAAACGGGATCTTGATGTCGTTGTGGATGGTGCGGTTGGTGACGTAAAAAGGAGCGTCGACAATTCGACGGAGGATTTTTGATTGAAGGGTTTGAATTCTATTGAGGTTGGAACGCTTAGCAGTGCCGTATAGTTCTAGTCCGTATGTCCAAATTGGAGCGAGCAGTGAGATGTAAAGCTGTCTTTTGTTTAGAAGTGTTAGTTTAGAGCGTTTGTCAAGAAGTCTAGCCAGAAGTCTGAAGCGTTGGTTGAGGGTGATTCGTTTAAGTCTCGTATGGGGATTCCATGTGAGTCGCTTGTCTAAGTATAGTCCAAGATAGCGAACGTGGTCTGCGGGAGAAATAGGGATATTGAACAGGTAGACGGGAGGGAGTACTTTTTTGTTTAATGTAAAGACTATGTACTGGGATTTGTTAAGGTTGATTTTTATTCTCCATTTGGTTAACCAGGATTCAAGTGAGTGGAGATGGATTTGCAAGGAGCGCCTGGAGAGAACGGGATCTGTGTGGGGTGATAGGATTGCTGTGTCATCAGCATAGGTGAATAGGCTTGTGTTGGGGTGTACAGGGATGTCGGCAGTATAAATTGTGTATAGGATGGGTGCCAGGATGCTACCCTGAGGCACTCCGGCTAGGATGGGATAGATGGAGGAAGTAGATGAGCCTTGGGTGACTTGGAAGAATCGATCACTTAGAAAGGATCTTAGGATGAGGTAGTAGGTACAGGGTAGGAGGCCCTTGAGCTTCCACAGTAAACCTTCGTGCCACACGCAGTCAAAGGCTCTAGAGATGTCTAAAAAGACGCCAGCACAGTATTGTTTCAGCTCAAGGGAGGTAGCGATGGTATCTACAACGCGATGCGCCTGCTGGATAGTAGAGTGACCACTCCGAAATCCAAACTGGTGATGTGGGATGATTTGAAGGGGTTCTAGGATTGATAGGAGACGATTGAGAAGAATTTTTTCAAGAACTTTTCCTAAAATAGGGAGAAGGCTAATGGGGCGATAGGATGTAAGACAGTGGAGAGGTTTATTAGGCTTGGGGATCATTCTTATTGAAGAAAATTTCCATAGAATTGGGAAGTATGTGGTTCTGAGGACTGCATTATAAATGGATGTTAGGAAAATTAGGGCTTTGCGGGGGAGTTGTTGAAGGATGGTTGAGGTGATTAGATCATATCCAGGACTTTTCTTCTTGGGAAGACTGGTAATGATTTTAATAACCTCAGATGGAGTGATGGGTTTGGGCGGAAGTGAAAGAGGCAGAGGAGAGTCTAGTTCGTTTGTGACGATTGAGGTATGGTTTGGGTCCAGTATGTCGGAATGAGAAACAAATATAGAGGTAAGATATGTGGCAAAGAGATCTGCTTTTTCGTCGTTAGACTTTGCCCAAGAGCCGTCCTCGCGACGAAGAGGAGAGGGAGGGGTCTGGTATTTAAGTAGGCGCTTTGTGGTATTCCATAAGGAAAGGTCTTCTGTTGTAAGTGTCGCAGTATAGTTGGCGTATTGATTGTTATAATATATTCGGAGTTCGTTTTTTAGTTTTCTAGTCAGTGCGTTGAGTGAACGTTTATGTGAAGGGTACCTACTACGTTGCCAGAGGGCTCTTGCTCGTCGTTTCTGAGTAATAAGCATCCTTAGATGTATTGGTAAGTCGTAGGGTGCGGGTGATGTTTGATTAGCTGAAAAGTATGTTGTTGCCTGCCATATGCTTTGTTGTATTGTTTGTGTTAAATATTCTACATTAGTGTCTAATTCTATGGGTGTTTTAAGTGAAACTTTTAGGTCAATTTTGTCTTCAACAATGTTCCTAAAATTGTCCCAGTTGATCGGTCCGTTAATTAAGGTAGGTCTAGGAGGAAGGATCTTAGGATGGATATCAATGGAGATGATTACTGGACTATGGTCAGAGGAGAGGTCAGGTAGGGTATATGTTTCTGTATAAACTGATGATATGTTAGAACAAATAAAGAAATCAAGAAGATCAGGGAGTTTATTCAAGGAAGTGGGCCAGTAAGTAGGTTGAGATGGAGCTATAAAGGTGAAATGAGTCTGACATAAAGCATTGTAGAGGATGCGACCTCGGGGGTTGGCCACACGACATCCCCAACGAGGATGCTTCGCGTTGTAGTCACCACCGCAGATGAATCGGGAACCAAGGGTTTGGAAGAAAGATATAAATAAGTCAGAACTTATAGATTGATTAGGTGGACAATATACTGCTGCTATGTTATAGGAGAAGGGTTCAGAAAGAAGGGATATTACGGTTGGCTGGAGATAATTTGTCGGACGGTAAGGAATTAGGAAATGGGAAAGTTTATTTCGAATTAAGATAGCAGAGCCACCATGTGCAGTTCCGTCTGGATGGTCAGTTCTGTACAATGTGTATCCTGTAATATGAAAATGAGATCTCTCAGTGAAGTGGGTTTCCGTAATGAGGGCAATGTCAATTCTTTTGTCATGGAGTAGCAGGTCCAGTTCGTGTCTGTGTCTGTTAAGTCCGTTAGCGTTCCATAGGAGGATTGTAAGTGAATGTAGATTGAGAGGAATTAGGGAGCAAGGCGCGGGAGTAATGTATTCACTACGGAGGTTAGCAAGTTGATCAAGGGAGTTATGAGAGCTTTGAAGTCAGTGAGAAAAGAGTTAAGGAGCGAGGAGAAATCAGAAGAAGGAACGGGTAAGGAAGGGATCTGGGATGATTGGGTAGGAGCTGACCCCGCGGCCGCCTGGGCAAATGTAAGTCCGTTAACACGCTGACTATGGTTTACTGGATGGTTCCTCGGTTGCTGCGCAGCAGGTGGTCCAGACACTGAATTTGATCGACGTTGAGCAGATATGTGAGCATACACAGGAATTATTGGCTTCTTTGATCGCTGCAGCTCCCTGTGAACCGCACAACCCTTGTAGTTAGCGGGGTGCTCGCCGTTACATAGTGCGCACTTAGCAGGAGTTACTCGCTGCTTGTTACATTCGTGTGTGAAATGCTCTGCTGCACATTTCACGCACCTTGGCTTGTGCTGGCAATAAGATTTGCTGTGGCCATATTCCTGGCAACGTTTGCATTGAATGATATGGCGCTGCTTGTGTGGTTCTTCCACTTTTACCTTGGTGTAGCAGAGTACTTCTAAGTCAAAGATATCTCTGTTATTGGAGCGAGGTTCTAGATCTACGAAGAAAAGAGGAAGAGACTGCTTGGTAACTGGGTGTAGGACGGGAGTTACGTTGCGCACTGGGTGACCGAGCCTTGTAAGCTCTTCTTTGATCATTTCGACAGGTGTAGACTGGTGTAAATATCTAATAACTATTCTGAAGGCTTTCTCTTCTTCAAGTTGGTATGTATGATAATCAGCCTTTCTGTCTGATAGATACTTTATATTGCTCTGTAGCTGTCGGTTGTAGTTGGGTTTATTATTAGGTCTGTGATTCTTGCTTTAAATGTAAATGATTCTTTACCCACAAGGTTGCTTAAAGCCCCACATAGATCAGAAAATCGTGTGACGTTTCTGACGTAGATAGGAGGCGGTTTGTGAGTGCGCTGAGGTGCTGAAGTTGTTTCCATTTCATCTGGAAGTGATAGCGGGGCGAACGGGTTATATGTTACTATTCCAGGGGCAACCACAGTGTTTTCTGTTGCAGTGCTTGCAACGGCCATATTATGACTATCTTGTACGATGGGTGGAATATGAGATGATTGATTGATTTTTGGTGGTGGTGGTGGCATCCTGGCTGATTTCGATGATCTTTTCTTCATTTTGGGTGGTGAATTTCCGGGAGTAAATGATCTTTTCTTAGATAAAGATGTTACAGATTCACAGTCGGAGCTAATAGTTTGTTTATCGTCGTCATGGTCCATTTCGAGAACCATTACCGATGCTAAATAGATGCACTTATTTTCTCTTTTTATTTGCTTGTAATAAAAAAAAAGAGAGAGTAAACAAGCGAAAAAAAAGATAACAAAAAAAAAGAAACAAACAAGTATACTAAATAAAGAATTTAACATACTAGAAATAAAAAAATTAAAAAAAAAAAAAAGTGAGAAGAAATTTCTTCTATTAGATTTTTATGTACAAGAGAAAGAGAAATGATATTTACAATGAACTAAAATGAGAATATATACAAAGAGAGAAAGATATTAAAGTAATATATACAAAGAGTACAATAGAGTTAGTGCAATGTGAGCAAGTAATGTTTATATATTATAAAGTCTACCTTTACTTTCTTTTAATGAAATAATTCTCAGCTGATAGTTTTTAGGTAATTACTCGTTCCACAAAACACAATAGATGCACTCACTATCACTGTTTTATAGAGCTCGAAACGTACAATATTTTGAGTCTAAACAGCACAGTGTACTAATAATTTTTCTTAAGAAAAACACATAAAAATACAGAGCGATGTTTCTACTATGACTGCACTTGGCGAACTCGTGTGACTTGTCAGAATAGGTTTTTGAGTTATTTAGAATTTGCTCGAAAAGGCCAACAATCATTTCCTTTTGTTACTAGAAATTAACTTTGAAATAATTAGGGTTAGATCGAGATATGGTAATCTAGATATTGGCTTATTATTCAATCTTAGTTAATTCCAAAACTTAACAAAAATTTTTCTTTTAGCTTTTAATGGCCAAATAGCTTGCTAATAATTAATATCGTTTTTATATTGAAACATTTGAAATATCTATATATTTCGAAGAGTGGATTATCCAGTTCTTGAGGGATTTCCCAGCTTAATAATACTTACACTGGCATATTCAATTCTCACACTTTATATAGAAGGCTGTACAGTACAGTATGCATCTACATGCCTTCGCACACAGGTAAACTTAGCTCTCTCTCTCTCTCTCTCTCACACACACACACACACAAACACTTTACGAACACTCCATGTTGCTGCTACCAGACGCTTAAGTGCTAGAGTTCTCTTGCCGCGCATTTTAGCTCTAGCCTTACCTACTCTCATATGTCCACCTTTAGGAAACGCACGAATACCCCAACCTTCAAGTTCCAAACCTTTCATTAAGAGCTGCGCCAGACTCCAAACCAAGTCTTACCAAAAGTTTTATTTCATTTCGCCAAATTCAGTGCTTTATGTCAGAAATAAAAATCAAACTTCAAGAGTCTAGAAAAAAGGACAATCAAAGAGTCTGAAATTAGCGTTTTCAAAAAGATATAAAACAGCATTCTGCAATCGTTATGCAAGAGCCTGCAAACAAGAAGCTATTGGAGCAATTTAACGATAATTGATTATATATCAAGGAACAATTATCGAGAAGTCTATAAAACAACTTTTAAAGGGTTGCAACAAGCAGTGACTTACATGAAAATATCACTTAACTCTATGTCAAGAGGCCAAAAAGTTCTCAATAGCTAGTCAAATTAGCAAAACGCCTATTAAAACAGGCAAGTGTTCTATTTATCCACACATACCTCAAGGGGGAAACAGCCTAAGCTCTCTTCCAAGGAAACCTTTTCCTCTTCCTTTTTAACTAAACATAATCTTCTCAGCCTTAAGATGGATGGGTGTTTCTTCCTTTGTCTCACAAACTCTAGAGAAGGGGTTTGACATGAGCCCCATTACGAAGAGATGACTTCTTGAACCTCAATGCTCCAGGAATGGACCCAATCAGATGCCTAAGGGAGGACCGTGAAGACATTCCTAAATCTCACAATTGCCCTGTCTGGACCCCCAATGAGAATCTTAGCCTGCCGGCAATCCACTCAGCTTATCTCGTCCACTGCTCGACCAGTGTCCAAAACATTCTTGTACCAACTTGAACTCAGCCCCTTTAACGCAGTTTGACTGTCCGAGCAGATACAAACACCTTTTAAGTTACTGTAACATACCCACTCATCCAAAATACAATAACAAAAAATAGCATAAATCCCTGCCTAGAAAAAAGTGATCTCCAGGTGACCTCCTGTCTTAATTAGCAACCATCCATTTTGGAACCGACCTTGTAACACTGGAGGTAATTATCAGGTTCCATACCAGGCGGACCCAGTCTTAACCAATCTTCCCTGGAAGGTGGTAACCTGATACTGTAAGCTTTTTCACAGACTTCCTGTCCCAAACCACAGTTCTTGAACATAATCAATGTGCAGCCCAAGAAATCTATCTTAAGATAGAGGGGTGTTTTTTCTCTATCTTACATACTTACAAAAGGAATCTAGCATGATTCCCATTACTTAGTTTATATGTTATGTTCTTTAAACGCATATAAATCACCCCATTCGTGAATTTGAACATTTCAATGTGAGATGGCCTGGATTGTTTTTTGTTTGTATCCAGGGGGCCTCAAAGAAAGCATAATCCGATTAATAGAAAATTTCGGAAACCTAAACGATCGCCGCCAGTACTTCCCCTTACAAGCAGTAAGAATTCGCATAAAGAGGATTTTCTGACAATCACTAAATTTTTTATATTTCACCACTTAATTTGATGCGAAATAAATTAATTTATTTGATGCATATCTAATTTACTCTTTAAATTCTCACTGAAATAATTATATAAATATTGGTTTGAGTTCACTACTGAAATTTAGATTTCTTAGTGTTGACAAAATTTCAGAATCTTTAAGAATAAAAAAATTATTTCGTTTTATTATTTTAATTTTTTCAGTGAAAAATGGGTTGCCTTGTATTGAGGGAATAATTAGATTTTCCAGGTTTTTGTACAAAACCTACGCATATTGAATGGCTTTTATAAAATAAGGCCAATGTCCATTCCCGGGATATCTAATCAATTCAAACTTGTCACAACCCAGAACTTGTTAATTACATGTCCCTCACGGTTCTGGACAACATAAAATTAATTTCGGTTTATTACCAGCGAACCAATCATAAAAAAATATTTAAAAAAATTCTTGCATGAAACACTCGAACAATATTCATTATAAATCTCATAGTTTTATAATCGAGATACAATTTTCTGTAAACTTGGAATTTTTACAACATATTTAATTCTAATTGATCGCAAATTTCGAAAATCTCGCGAGATTAATAATTGAGTAAAGTTGTAGTAGCTGATTTTCTTAAAACTTGGAATTGCAATGAAACGTTTAATGGGTTTTTGTATTGTGTGGATTTGGAAATAAACGTTAGAGATCTATGCTTGGGAAGATAGTATGCGAAGTTTAAAGAAATTCGTTATAGCAGTTTTTCAAGACAATCGTGAAAACTTAAAATATATTCAGTAAGATCGTGTTCACAGAAGGATATCAAATCGTATATTGGCCTATTCTTAGATATTTGCCAATTAAATTGGTTACCGACAAATAGAAAGAATTAATGATGAAGTTTAAGTTAAACACATGACAATAATACGTAGATCTGATATAAAGGTCTACTGTATCTATTGAGCAATATCGTTGAATAAATAAATTAAAACAAATAGGTATTTCTGCGTAATTATCAGAATCAAAAAAATTTCATATGAAATCAACCATGACCTTGACGTTAAATTTATTCTTTCACGCCCATGATTGGGACCAATTTATAGTTGTCCAAAAAAATAAATGAATACAAAAAAAACAAAACAGAAATGGTTGATGATGTCAGTTTTTGGTTGATTAATAAATTTATTACAATTATTAATTAATTTTTCATTAAAATAAATTCGTAATTACAGTTATACTTTATTAAACTTTTGTAATCTTCGTCATATGATGGCTTTATTTTTTTTGTTAGCATCAAATAAATTAATTTATTTCGCATCAAATTAAGTGGTGAAATATAAAAAATTTAAAAGTTAGTTTAGATAAATGAACTATACATTTAGTGTTCGTAGTTTGTTAGTTTGTTTCATGTGACGTCCTCCTTCATTACATAAATATAGTTTTAGTTATTTTGATGGAAAATATGGTTCATTGTTTCAGAAATTTTCATTTTATAAAATATAGTTATTTGTCTAAACTATATATATTTCCTGTAACATATGATCTAATTTATTATTATCAGTTCTACTGGAAATATTTCCCATTAAAGTTGATAGTATAGTTTGATAAATAATTTCTCTGTGACATTTGGAACGAAAAGGAAATCAACATTTATATAAACAGATATATAAAGTTTGACTAACTTGAAACTAATTTATGAAAAAAAAAAACATGATCTGGTGTGAAACACTCGCACGACTTTCTCTTGCTGCAGTTTACAGAGTTGTAATCGACAAATTTTCTTCAAAACCTATAATTTTTCCCAAATGTTTATTGGTCCTTAATTTTACATAAACAGGAGTTTTTCAACTCGATAAAATCACTTTTTTGAGAAAAGCAAAATTTTCCCTTTCCTCCAAAAGTTCTTTAAAAATTTTCAAAATGATAAATCACTTTATTCATAGTTAATATATAAACCAAATTTAATGAAATCCGCAGGTATTTTTTGGGGGAAAAAGCAAAAAACTGAGAAAACTATTCATTAAGAAATAAGTTCCGTCCTATCGATTTTCTTTAAACTCGATTTTCTTTTCAGAATTTTGGCAACATATTTAATTTTAATTAATATTAATTAGATAATATAATTGTGTAATAAACTAAAAAAAAAAAAGAAAATAACATTATAGAGGAAAACATAAGCCCATTCCTCCACTAAAAGTCGCCTTAAATGAATTTTCCCAATAAAATATTAACAAATAATGGTTGTAGCCCTTAATATGATGTAATTGATATGATAAGTTTAAAGAAAATCGTTAGAGCTATTTACGAGAGAATTGCACACACAAAAAAATGAAAAATCCGCTCAATAAAGTGGTACTTCTGGTTGATTGATTATGTTAAAACTCTCATTGTCGGATCCCCTGGTAAGGGGGGTTAGACTAAATATCATGTTTGAACTTTCTGCGATTTTTTTTCATATTAGAGATATGCCGAACAGAGGACGAATTTTCTAATATCACCTTTCAATATTTTTTTTTTTTCAAACCTTTGAAATTGATAAGTACGTATTTTATTTCAAGTATACTTCGAAGGAATATTACAAGATTTTCAAACAATTATAAAGAAAATTCCAATAACCTATTCTAGTATAAATAACTTTTATGAAAATACGATCTATAACAAAAAACCTGTCTACCTTGCTAAGTCAGTTTGTAAGTAAAAAATATATATTATTTATCTATAGGTATTTTGCATCTGAATATGTTCAACGATCTCTTGGCAGAAAACTAAGATAATTTTGCATGAATGGGAAGAAAAATCTAGCGAGAAAAATACCATCACATGAATTTCTCTTCCTGCGTGTTTCAATTTAATCGGCAACAACTTTTACAAACGTAGAATTTAATCAAAACATTTGATTAGCCTGAATATTTTAAATAAATGCAATCAAAAGCGTGCCACACATGTCACATGTTTTTTTTGGCCATATTATTATATTATAATAGGAGTGCCTAGTAGCATGGGACCTAAGCCTATAACGCTTTTATCCCCCCCCATACCCCTCAATTCAACCCCTTAAATAATCTACCCAGTAGCTTACCGGTCAATCTACAATATCCCAAGATATCCTTTAACTCCAACTCACCCAGACAATCCTGCGAGAGTGTTGCCCTCCCAAATACACGAAACCTAGTACCGGCGAAACAGGGACACTGACATAAGTAGTGATACACCGTTTCCCTAATTCGACAGTTCTGACAAATGGGACACCCAAGCGTGACCAGTCACTACCCCAACCAAGATCCTCAGGCCTGTCCTACTAAGGGACAGGAGATAATCCGAAACTCCTTGCTTGATTCTTTTTATAAATCTTTTAGCTTGGAGGCACCCCTGCGTGTCCCCCCAGCATTTCTCCAAGACTCTTGTCTCCCAAAGACTATGTTTATCGCAAAACCTCTTAGTGACGGCAAGGGCTGGTTCAGGACCACAGAATGGTAATGATGATCTCTCCCTAGCCAACTGATCCGCCATCTCATTGCCCTCTATTCCCGCTTGTCCGGGTATCCAATATAGACGCATGCACCTTACCCCTCCGAGCTAAGGCATTGAGCCTTCTTCTACATTCTCCCACTAATTTCAAGCTCCACCATGGCTTGCTCAAACCCCTCAGAGCGGCCTGACTATCGGAGAATATCCGCACCTCTTTAATCTCTCCCTGCCACTTCCCCACAAGGCGGCAGCATAATAATGCCCACCACTTCAGACTGGAAAACAGTGGCCAAACCTCCCAAAGCCACCAAACGCCCCCTGTCCAACTCCTGCAACCATGCTCCCGCTCCTGCCTACAGCCATCTGAATAACAGGAATAACCCGCCTCCGTTAGTCTCGTAAGGTTATTATCCCCTGTACTATCAATACTAATCTCGAAATCCATCTCAAATCCCCATTTCTTGCTCGTTTCATCAAGTTTAGATAGCAGAAATCGCTTTACTCGCCACAGTTTTTACGGTTTTTTGGCCATAACAAATATGTGAAAAAATCTTATGAGAATTATTCACACGACTTTCTCTTACAGTAATTAATATAATTTAATTAAAAAATTTCAATAAGATTGCATGTAAACATTTAATTCGGGTTGCCGTAAAAAAATGTGGTAGGGGTTATAGATATATGGCGGCCTATGTGGCGGCCAATTCTGACCCAAAAACAACGGGTATGGTGGTAGTTTAAATTTGAAATAACTGACATGGGTTCTCTCAGAACTTCTGAAATAAACTTTTCCGAAAAAAGGTTTCAAAGAAAAGTGTTTATATCTGAGCAGTTTAGCATTCCACGTTTAAAGAAAATTCCTGTAGCCGTTTTCAAGAAAATTCAAAAATCTCAGAAATCGATAGTGTAAAGTTGAACTTCCGGTTAAACGGTTTTCTTTAAATTTGGGATTATACCAATGCTTTTACGGTACTTTCTTCAATATTATATAGATATACTGAAGTGGTACACTAGAAACAGAGAAGCTTATCCCCCAGAACCTCCCCAAAATGAATTTCCTGTAGACATTTATCAAATAAAAGTGATAGGCATTTATGTGTAAATTTAGTATACGAAGTTTTAAGAAAATCGATGAAAAACTAAATAAATAAAATTCAGTAATATTGCACATCCGGTTGATGGATTTTGACAGAAACTTTCGAGTCAAATGGCGGTAAAGCGATTATTCGTCTTTGGGGAGATTTTGTTTATACACAATGCACACAGATAAACCATAGGCCAAAAACATTGTTTTCGTACTCAGGGGACCTCAAAACATGTAGCTTCTCTTACTAGGCGTAAGGGAAATTCTCGAAATGAAAACATTAAAACGAGTTAGTAGCGCTTCTATCAAGCCTTAAAAATATTAGTTGTGCAATTTAGAAGTAAAGCTAATATCTCAGGTCTACCATCCTGAGATGAGTCAACAGGAATATAATGCTCCCTGGTAAACAGCACCATGAAGGACATGCTGAGTGATTTACACAAACATCAGGCACAAGGAAAAGCTTGGGCTACTCTGTTAGGTCAAGCGATCCCTAGTCACTTACCTCAACGTGTGTTCACTGTCAATTTCAAAATGACGACTCGCCATAACTACTTACGCGAACACTTGCATAGGATTGGAGTGGTACGAAATGCTGGATGCCCGCTTTGCAACGATGGCACACTGAACGGTGATCACCTTGCTGTGTGCCAAGCTCTATATCAGCAGCGTGAGGATGCTGCCGAACAAGACCCTTATTACGCTAGGGCTCTCTTATATTGGGTTGCCCGCGGCAGAATGGCTAAATTGCCCACAGTTGGGATTGGATAAAAAAAAAGGCCTACCACCTACCCCTATGTTCTCACGTAAATCATTTATTTTTAAAAACAATCAAACTACTGGGATAAGGGTATATGTCTGCGCAGTTAGATTTTAAGTTTTAGGTGGAATCGTAAAAAAAATTCTGAAATATTTTGTATAGTCGCTAAACTTTAAATCGGTTTTTCTTCAAAGTGGAATTTTGACAATGATTGTAATGAAACTTTATATTTTTATAGGTCTTAGGTCAGCTAAATTGTATGGAAATGACCTGTTTTTAATTAGCAACGAAGTTTAAGGAAAATCGTTGGGGCCATTTTCAGAAAAAAATGGAAAAAAAAAGCACTTAAGTAGCATCTTGAGAGAATGGACTCGGAGAGAGCATAATAGTCACTGGCGGCTAAGTACTGGGGCAAAACACGGCAAAATGGTCTTCTAAAGTTGTGTAGGAGAGGAACCAGAGACACCCTGGGTCTAAGCAGGTATCAGATTTCTCTGATAACGGATCTGTTTACTGGTCATGGTAGGTTCAAGAAACATCTGCACAAGGTGGGATTGGTGGATTTAGAGACCTTGTGCAGACTGTGTCAGGAGGAGGAGGAGACTGTGCCAGTCTCCTGTTTGATTGCGTTGCAATCGGCAGTTGCGCTACGAGATCTTCGGCACGATAAGCCCGGAGGAAATCCTACTCCGAGAAGGACTGTTGGGGAAGGTTCTGGACCTCATGAAGAGGGAGACTTCCTCTACTAGGTTTCGAGGGGTTGGCACAATAAGCCTCAATGGGAGGCTGCAGTGCCTGGGTTTGAGTCCCCCTCTGCGTCATTCTAATTCTAATTCTAAGTAGCATCTTCGTTTGATGGGTTTGGGCGACACTTTCGTGTTGTTTCTTAAGTGTTGTTTGACTAAACGTAATAACCAGTTTGAACTTGCTGCGATTTTTCGTTTTTAAGTTATTTTTTGTTTTCACATAACAAAAAACTATTCTTTAACAAAAAAATAAATAAGCGCACTTTAACATTAACTGTTAATCATTAAATGAATGCAGAGGTTTTAAAAATTAAATTTTGCAAGGTGAATTTCAATTTATGTCAATGAGCAATTTGAAAAAAAAGTTGGTACCTAGTTAGATCCTGAAATCCTTGGAAGTAGTTAGTTAAACACGAAATCTTGGGCAATTTTTTTATAGAAATGATTTTGCTGTGAACAGTTTGTTTAAAATTCCTATATATTTCTTACATAATAGACGAGTCACTCATACAAATTAATTGACTAAGCGTGCGAGCTTTATAGAAATTATTTTCAATAAATAGGGAAATAAACAATTCCTACTGAAAGCTTTTCTGCTTCAGTTTCCCAGGAAAATATAAATTATGGGTATCCTATACAAAAAAAAAATAAATGAATAAATAAATATATTTAATTGCAAGTTAAAATGATGCAATTTTATTTTATGATTGAATTTTAAATTGAATACGATGTGGTGATATTATATTGTACACAACTGCATTCATAACATACAAAATGCATGAGAAACAATATCTATTGTTCATTAAATTGCCGTCAATTATTTTTGTTTTTTTTTTATTTTTCTTGATTATTGTATCTTGTTACATAAATAGGTATTAGAGGTTGCATGTAATGCATCTTATTAAATTACAAATATATGCATTGAATTTTAAAACAACCTCATGTTATGAATGTACAAGTTTAATTTCAGGAAAGGTCACAGTGTTGATTAGTATTACTGAAATGTACAAGATATTCTGTGAAATAAAAAAAATAAATAAATAAATAAATAATCTGCTGTGAAACACTCGCATGTTAGTCTAAAAAGTGCTATTTTTCTGTTAATTGATTTTTTTTTTTTAATATTTGAATTCCACCATTCGATGTATTCAATCGATCTTATTAGCAGATGGTAAAGTCGTGAAATGGTGGTATAAATTTTCATAAGATATTAAAAATAAAAATCTGGTTTGAACTACTTACACGGTTTTCTATTATGGCAGTTTACAAGCTTTCCTGACAAATTTCCTTCAAACTTACAATTTATACTAAATGTTTGCTTGTCTTCAATTTCATATCAATTGGGAGAATTTAAATTTAATAAAATGACTTGTTGGAGGAACCCATAAACACCATCTCCTCTAAAATTTCTTTAAATGAATTTCCTCGCAAAAAAAAGTTTCCAACCAAAGTGATAATTCAAAGTTACAAATTCTTAGTTAATTCTATTCATGGTTAGTGTAACTAATTTAATGAAATCTGTTGGGGTTTTTAAGGATAAAATTGTATAAAACTAATAAAATCCACACTTCCGGTCAACCGATGTTCTTTAAAGTCAGAATTGGACAACATATTTAATTCTATCCGGTATTTTATCCGTCGTAGCATGCATATTGGTTTTGTTCTGGACCGGTTTCGGATTTTCATCCCACGTCAGACCAAATTCACACATATGTTCATATTTTGAACATATTGCCTTATAACTTCCCCACATATATATGCAACCAACAATTGTGAGTCTAATAGAAACATTTGGTTGAAGTGAACTCTCTACATGGACTTGGTGAATTTGCTCTTACAATGGATGAAAATCCGAAACCGGTCAGGAACAAAACCAATATGCATGCTACGACGTAGAAAATACCGGATGTTATCCAGCATTGCGGACGTACCCACATATTTAGATAGATAATTAAGTTTATTGAAAGAAAAATACAAAAAATAAAAGAATCTTGTATGACAAATTAAACTTATATAGCAATGGACAAGGTCCGTCTGCCAGGTTGACTCTAATTATTTACATTTAAATAAGCTAAAAACAAATAAAATAGAAAATAAACAAATTCAGAAGAGGAAATACAGCAGAAAACAAAGAATATTTTAATAATTAAATTCCGCAACCATGAAGTGTCGGTAACGCCAAAGTACTATAATGTATCTGTACAGATTGTACCAGTTTTGGCCATTTAGATAACTTATAAAGTCATCAAATGTTAACACATTTTTACATAACATATTTTCTAAATTCAGTTAACACTGGGCAGCGACATATGAAATGGTAAGTATCTTCATACACACCCATGTTACATAATGAACAGTTCCCGCTCCGATCTGTACACCATGGTTTAAAATTCAAGTTAAATAACTGGCCTCTTATTTTAAAAATAATTTTAATTAGGTGCATCTTATTATTTACTAAATAACTTTTACGGCCCAGTTCGAAATTTAAATGTTTATACAAACTATGAAACTTTGAGGTGGCAATTTTATGCATTAATTCCTTCTTATGGGCAACCTCGACTGCCCCTAGCACCGCACTAGACCATCTTTTAAAATCTTCACAATTAGTATAATTTACCAGCATACTGCCATTCAATTTTCCAACTAATTTCTCCCATTCTGCATACCAGAATACTTGCCTATTGATGACTTTATTCGCGAGAATAAAAGGAAGAGTTTGTTTGACATATTCAAAACCTTTTGCAAATAAGAAAAATGAGTACCTAATGTGTACTGACACATGGAGGGCAATCCCGTCTCCAGGTAAAGAAAATAGCTAGGGGTATTATAAGGGTGAAAATATTTTTTTTAGAAAGAAACAAAATAATTTCTCCACTTCCACATATTTAATTCCAATTATTATTTATTTAGTTGATAAAATTGTATAATAAATTAAAATAGCACCGCCTCTCTTCAAAAAAAAATTAATTTTCTTAGTAAAATGTTCAAAATAAAACTATATGTAGTTGATATACCAAGTTTACAGAAAATTGTTGCCATTTTTTTTTATTAAATCGCAAAAAAAACTGAAAACTTTATTCGGTACAGTGATACATCCGCTTGAAGAATTTCGACCGGTAAGTTCCTGTCGTATCCCTTGGTGGATACCCCATGCGTTTTTGCCCTATGCTGTTCACATAAACACAGACCAATAAAACTCGATATAGAAAATTTGACATGATTACAATATGTCTTAGTTAGAGAAAGTAATAATTAGAATTACATATAAAAATTTACTGAATAAGAAGATGCAGAGTCGAGGTTTATATATAAATATATCTCGTATTATTTTTTTTTAGCATCTGTTACTAACGCATTTATTTATAGCACAACTATAAAAGAATATAAAAAAATTTAATTGCAGAGAGAAATACAGTTTTTTCCAGATTGGAACACTACAATAAATGCTAGTGCAATAAACTAAAATATCAATGAATTTTATGATCAGAACTGTTCAAAGTTTATACCTTGAGAACAACTGGTCAGGTTAATATAAAGACACCGAATCGATTACGATGTTTGTAGTGCGAAGCGTGTTTATGATCAGTGAACCAGTTTAATGATATGTCAGGTGGATGTTATGACTCCCCACACTTTTGTCGATAGGTCTTCCGCGGAATCTGCACTAATCTTGTATTTTGAAAAGAAAAGTACTCCGAAGATGTTTTACAAATTAGTTGTGAAAGTGTTTGCATGTATGATAATAAAACGGAGGTAGATCCGCAATAAACTTGAACGATTTGTTATTATCAAATCTTTAAGGCTTATCAATAGCCAACATTAAATAAATGTAAACGGATATTATATACATTAAAATTAGTTCCGGGCAGTATAAAAAAAAAGGCTAAATATCATAAATAAAACGTCAGAAAGTTTCCAAAAAGGTAGTGATCGAAGCCAATGTAGTCGTGGTCTTTTTGTCCCAAGTTCGTCTTAATAAAAGCGGTCTAATATAATTTACCTTAGCAGTAAATTACGTAGTAGTGGCATGTCAAAAAGAGCTTTAGTTCCTAAAGAAACATTAAAAGCTTACAATTATAGTTTATGAAGCGAAGTTTAAAGAAAATTGAAACTATTCTATTCAATAACATACTATCCGGTTGACGGATTTCTCCGAATCCTCTAACTTTCGGTCTAAATTAGCCTAGTTTTAGATAAGCAGCTTTTCCGGATCATACAATAGTTAAAAGAAAATCGGAAAAAAAAAAAATGAAAAATTCATTAAATAAACAGCTTCTTCCGGTTGACCGATTTTCACCCAAATCTTATTCACCGGTTTCCTGATAGAAATTAAAAGAAATATCAAGTTTAAACTTTCCATTTCGTAGATATGCTAATCACACTTACATATACAAAAACAACTAAGTTTCTAAAAAAACATATTTCGGACTCAGGGGGTACTCAAAACGCATATTTCCGGTGAAAATTCTATATAGAAAATTTTGACGCGAACGAAATACTCTTTCTAGGAGAAAGTATACTTAGAAATGCCGTGTCCAGAATATTGTAAACTGTGGTCCCACGTATCCTTATTTTTTTTTTGTTTCCTGCTGAAACTTGGATGATTTGCTAATTTTTACCTCTTCTAAAGCCCGTATAAAATACATAAATTAAAATTAGTTCAGCTACAAAAAATATAATACAAAATATTCTAAATGAAACTTAAGAAAGTTTCCAATAATAACGTGACAATTTCTTTATGTTGACAGATAAATCATGGTGGATGCTGCCAAAAATCAGTCCATAGAATGTGCTAATATATAAAACGAAATAAATGCAACATTCGATGTAAAATTGGAAAAAGAATTAAACATTTTCATTTTATTTCTAGACTAGAATATTGAACTCCTAGCCGACTTTTAGTCTAAAATCCCAGAGATATCTCTATTTTCCACTATAGTTTCCACAATAGAATACATTTCTCTTCCACCAATATCCAGAACTTTAAATTACTTCCTTATTGAGCTTAATTTTTCTTTGTAGCAAACGAAATACTTGATTAAACTATTACTTTCTCTTTCTCCTAGTAAAAGGGAATATTGTGATTGTGCCAGATTTTCCAGATTGAGTTTTCACAGGAAATACATGTTTTAGAGTCCCCCCCCCGAATACGAAAAAAAATGTTTTTAGCAAAAGATATATATATATATATATATCCATTCCATTTGGGTACTACCACCGCATCAGACGCGTAGATTTCGGGCAAAATCCATCAACCAAAAGTGCGATTTTACTGATGTTTTTTTTTCCAATTCTTCGTAATTTTCTCGACAACAGCACCCACGATTTCCTTTAAACTTCGTATACTATCTACACACACAAGTTAACTATCACTTTTATTTAAAACATTTTCCCGGGAAAATAGATTTTTTGAGGGTTCTGGGGAAACAAGTAGTGTTATGCTCTTCTCTAAGTACCATATATAGGTGGTTTTACCATCTATATAACATAAATACATTGTGTATACGTATTTCTTGTTCCATAAACATTTTTTTATTAAAAATACGAAAATCTACTTCTAAAATTCATTACAAAAAAAATATGTGTATTCCAATTTGATTAAAAAAAAGTTAGTTTTGAAATCTCTTATTTCTGCAACACCAAAAAAAATGAAATGAAAAGACAAATTTGAAACGCTTGAAAAAATTAAGTAGGGTACCATTTCGATATCTGTTTTTTTACCTTGCATGCTTTCCAAGACAAGTGGGTGTTGTATGTTAAAATTGTCACCCTGTATACATTTAAATTGAAAAGAAATCACAGATATTCCTTTAACCAGGAAGGTATTGGTGGAAATGCGAAATGTCAAGTAGAAATGTGAGATTATTAACGAATGTTCACATCAACCAAATTGTATGGTTCCGCCATCTGATAAGAATTAAGAAAACTAAACATGGTTAAAATTCGCCAATCAGAAATTTAGAATAATTGTATCAAAGAGAAATTCATGTGTAAATAGAATTATACAGAGTTTTCTTTTTACTTTCTCTTACTCGTAGTAAGAGGAAGTATTGTAATCGTGCCAAATTTTCGATATCGAGTTATCACCGGAAATATCCGTTTTGATGTCCCCTGAGTCCAAAAAAGTGATTTTTAGCAAATTGTGTGTGTGTGTGAGTGTGTGTGTGTGTGTGTGTGTGTGTATGTATGTATGTATGGGAACGCATAGCTCAAAAACGAAAAACCGTAGAATGTTGAAATTGATATTCCGTTAGGGGTCACCATGGGATCTGACTGTACGTTATCTGTCAAAATTCCTCAACCGGAAGTACCACTTACTAGTTGGATTTTTACTTTTTTGCGATTTTCTCAAAAATGGCTCCGACAATTTTCTTTAAACTTAGCACATCAACCACACATACAAAGAGCTACAACTTTTATTTGAAAATTTCTCCAGGAAAAAAGCATTTAGGGCACTTTTGGGGGAGGGGTGGGGGAGGGTTTTCATCTAAAGTGCTATTTCAGTTTATTAGATAATTCTGTCTCTAAATAATGTTGACTAAAATTAAATATGTTGTTGAAATTCCGAGTTTGAAAAAAATCGGATAAACCGGAAGTGCGTTTACTTTACCACTTTACTGAATGATTTTTTCCCTTTTTCGCAATCTTTCTCAAAAATGCTCGACGATTTTCTTGAAACTTGTAATATAAACTAATGCATCTTTTATTTAAAACATTTCTCTGGAAAAATTTATTTAAGGGCACTTTTAGGAGAGGGGTGGGGTTATATTTTTCTCTAAAGTGCTATCACAGTTGTTGTGGTGGTTGGTTCCGCAGAGCTGGAAAGCATCAGAGACATTTTCCGTGGTAGCCTGCTTCATTTTTAGGTCATCGACCGGTTTCGGGCGTTCGCCCATCTTCAGGATGCGTTTTTCAGACAGTGTGACAACACAGACTTTCACGGAGTGTGAAAACTAAGTTTGCTCTGTGCAAGTCTGTGTTGTCACACTGTCTGAAAAACGCATCCTGAAGATGGGCGAACGCCCGAAACCGGTCATTGACCACAAAATGAAGCAGGCTACCACGGAAAATGTCTCTGATGCTATCACAGTTGATTATACAATTGTATCATCCAAACAAAATTAATTAGAAATAAATACATGGCCAAAATTCCGAGTTTCAAGAAAATTAGTAAACCGGAAGTGCGCTTTTACTGAACAGTGTTTTCAGTTTTCGACGAATCTCATTAAAGTTGGTACACAGACTATAAAAGCTGTCAATTATAATTTGGAGAACTGGAGTAAGAGAAAGTTGTGTGAGTGTTTCACACCAGATTTTTTAGTTCATCTTCTTTCTTCAGAAAGTACAATCTGCAAAATATAGAAGTAATGGAATTTAGAATGCATGTCGCTATGTATGATAAATTACATTAAAGTATATATTTTTACAAAAATGTATTTTATAATATTATATGTAGAAAAAGATAAAATTCCTTTTTGTAGAAGAGTATTCGCGTACCAGGTTATTATGGCAAAGAAATACGACCTACCGCCAGCAGATAGCACTGTACTCGATCTTTTAACCACTTTCTCACTTCAGACTTGAATAGAAAAGTGTATTTTTTATTTCTTCTTTGGCCTTGCTTTGCATTTTATCAGATATTTTTCTTTTTTTATTAATAAAGTTATATATTTTTTTATAATAATCTATTTTGAAACATTTATAAGAATCCTTTTCACTGCAGTTAATAATGTAATTATAAATATGATAATTTTTTTCTAATCATACAGATTTGTTATTTATGTAGTTGCCAGAATATATAGGTTGGTTAGCACCAATTAATGGTTGTCAAATGACATTTGAAATATTGTATCATAAATTCCTGGGCTTAAAATCTATTTTTCAGGAAAAATACAAATAGTACGTTTATATCTGTAAGTTTAAAGAAAATATCTGTAAACTCTTTTCGTGAAAATTCCAAAACCTTTTCAGTAAAGTTACACCTTCAGTTGACCGATTTTCTTCAAATTTGGAATTTCTAGTGCTGCCTCTAATTCTCCTTGATACTATTAAAAAAAAAAAAACGCGTAACAGTCCTAGAAGACCAAAGCTTGTCAGACATGTGGGGACGTGTGGTAAGCGTGCCGCAATTTCCTCGCCGTCTTTTGTTCTGACCTTCACTACGAACTGAAGGTTCCCAATTTTTACTTTTCTTTTCAAAAAGCTGGGTCAACTCCGACTTTGCCCTCACGGGAATTGAACCCTGAATTCTCGCACCAAAGGCAAGTTGCGCTAGCCAATAGACCAAAGCATGAGGACTCTTCATATTAAACAAATAGAAAAAAGCATATATTATAGATACCAGAACTAGTCCTTTACAAGAAAACTTAATGTTGGTCCTCCCAGAAACCTTCCGCCCACCCGCCCCCAAATATTGTTCCTCGAAAAACGTTTCAAACAAAAAGTGATAGGCATTTATTACATAGACAATTATCTGTATATAAAGTTTTTAAAGAAAATCGTTGCATCCATTTTCCAGATAATGGCATATTATTAAGCATAAACAATATATTCAAGTTTGAGCCTATTATGATTTTTTATTTTTGCGATATTTTGATC
>JAAEAF010010171.1:21335-62841 GCA_011037195.1 Triatoma infestans
ACACACACACACACACACACACCTCAAAGCAACGTATTTCCTGATGAAAACTCAATTTCAAAAATCATGTAAAAAAAAAGAGGAGAAAAAAATTGCACCAGTAAAACTATGGTGTGAAACACTCACACAACTTTCTGTTACTCCAGTTCTCAAAATTATAATTGACAAATGTTATAGTTTCTGTACCAAATATAACGAAATTCGTCGAAATCTGAAAAAAACTGTTTAGTAAAAGCGTACTTCCGGTTTACTAATTTTCTTAACACTTGGAATTTTGGCCATCTATTTATTTTTAATTAATTCTGTTTGAATGATAGAATTGTATAATCAACTATAATACCACTTTAAAGAGAAACATAACCCCACCCCTCCCCTAAATTCGCCCTTAAACGAATTTTTCCAGAAAAATGTTTTTAATAAAAGATGTAGATTTTTGCATGTTTATTTTATTTACGAAGTTTCAAAAAAATCGTCATAGCGATTTTTGTGAAGATCGTGAAAAAAATCATTTAGTAAAGTGTTAAGGTAAACGCACTTTCGGTCATCCGATTTTGTTGAAACTCGGAATTTCATCAACATATTTAATTCTAATTAACATTATTTAGATGACAGAATTGTATAATAAGCTGAAATAGCAGTTAAGATGAAATCCTAAACTCACCCCCCTCACCCAGAAGTGCCCTTAAATGAATTTTTCCGGAGAAATGTTGCAAATAAAAGTTGTAGCATTTTGTATGTGTAGTTTATATTCCAAGTTCCAAGAAAATCGTCGGAGCCATTTTTGAGAAAATTGCAAAAACGTAAAAAAAAAAGAACTAGTAAAGTGGTACTTCCGGTTGAGGAATTTTGATAGCTAAACGTAATATGAAGTTTCAACTTTCTACAGTTTTGCGGTTTTGAGCTATGATGTTCGCATACACACACACACACACACAGACCATTTGCTAAAAACTATTTTTTGGACTCATGAGACCTCAAAACGGATATTTCCGGTGAAAACTCGATATCGAAAATTTGACAAGATTACAATACTTGCTCTTACTAGGAGTATGAGAAAGTAAAAATACAATAGTAATTTAAAAAGGAGTGTCAAAGTTTCATATAAAATATTTTCTTTCCAAATGCTTATCCAATCATTCCAAAATTTTAGAAACAACAAGTTTTCAAAACTCACATTTTTCTAAGAGTTAATAAGAATTCGATAACATTAATAATGTATATGGGTTGTTGATAAATTCTCCAGGTGTTAGAAAGTTTTGACATGATATATATATGTATATATATATTGAGAGATAGACGGAACGAGTGATTGACAAATAGAGTGAAAAGGAAAGAACATCACTCTAATGTCAAATCCAACACTTCCCCACTTTCTCCCCTCCATACTACCGCCTCTCCCGATTATACTCTTCCCACTAGAAATATCATATTTACTTTAGATAAATATAGAACTTAATATATATTTATCTGGACTTTCCATATCAATAAATTTATATTTATAGATATAGCTTTTTTCTTTATTTTCGTTCACATTCTTCTTGTTCCTTCTCTATATTGAATATTATAAATATTATTACACAAAATGAAAATAAAAGGATTCATTCAGGAATTTATATTTGTATTTTTATTAATCCAGTTTTCTTGATAACCGTTAAATTGGTTCTTTTTGGGATTATCCATAATATAATTTGGCGCCAGACTATTGTATGGAAAAGGCGCCTTTAATCTGTATTTATTATTTTTACATAAGTTGCCAAGTATTTATAAAATTCCATTAAAAAAAAATATATATATTCTCGAATATGTATATATAGAAAACAACTTAAGTACTTTGAAGTGGTACTAAAACATTTTCTGCGCATTATTGTGCCAATTTATGGGCAATGTGATTAGGTAGTTTTTTTTTGTCTTTCTTTCTTAAGCAAGAAGGACTTTTAAGGTCGTCTGCTAAATTTTTTTAAGAATTTTTTAATAAAATTCTTTAGTTATCAAAAAATGTCATTGTTTAAATTAGATTAAAAAAAAAAGATTGGCTAAATATATATTATTGTGAAAATTGGCTTGATACAAAACAATATTGACCGTTTGATTTTTATTAGTATATTATTCACTTTCTTTGTTTTAACAAACATGGGTTTGATTACATCAGTATTTATTTAATACTGAGGAGAGACCCACTCTAAAATTAATTTTCGTCTGTATAATTTTGAAGAAAAAAAAAGTCATGGCAACGTTTTTCCAGGTAATTGTGAAAATGTTGGAAAAAAATGTGGTGAACAAATATCTGTGTGAAACACTCACACTTCATTCTCTTCCTTCAATGTACCTATTTACGTCAATAATTGACCAATTCTCTTCAAACATATAATTCTTACAGATGTTTAGTTCTCTTCAGTTTTTTTTTTCTCTTGAATGGGGAGAATCTTAACTTTATAAAACGACTTTTTGTGAGAAAATTCCAAAATCTGTCTTAAGAATTTAATTTTTTTTTTTTTAAAATCCTTTGGTTACGTATATATATATACAAACACAAATTTCTAAAAAAAAAAACTCTTTCTTATTAGTTAATCAGAAAAAAATATGGAAATATCTTTGGTTACCAAAAGTGGAAATATTAAATGAAAAATAAAATAAGTTACAATAAGCTTTTAAGTTCTTTTAATTATAAAAATGTTTGGCCTCAAACTGTTTGTTAAATAAGCAGCTTTTTTTTTTCTTCAGTAATCTTAAAAACTTAGCACTAAAGTATATGTCCAGAGTACTTTTTAACACTGCCAAGTTCTAAACTGCGTATCCTCAGGTGTTTGCTACGGGTCATCTCTGTTAATGGTTTTTTACACGATATATCGCGACTTTTTTGGAACGTGGATGACGTAAGTCAAGTGAGATTCCAAGTTTGACGATTCTAGCCTGCTTTGTCTTCTGGGTTGAATTGCCAAACTTTACGTCCAAAGACCAAGTTATTCCTGAATTGAGAATCTAACTTTGTTAACACATTAATTCGGAGCTGTCCAAGCTCCCACGAATCTTAAAAGTTAAGGCATATAGTTCATGATTTTACTTTAATATTAGCAGTATACGTATTAAAGGTGAGATTAAAGAGGTGCGGATATTCTCTGATAGTCAGGCTGCACTGAGGGCTTTCAGCAAGCCATGATGGAGCTCGAAACTAGTGGGAGAATGTAGGAGGAGGCTTAACGCCTTGACTCGGAGGGGTAAGGTGCGACTGTATTGGATACCCGGACATGCGGGAATAGAGAGGGCAACCAGAGGGCGGATCAGTTGGCTATGGAGGGATCATCATTGCCATTTTGTGGTCCTGCACCAGCCCTTGCCGTAACTGAGAGTTTTCGCGATAAACAGATTAGACTTTGGGAGACGAGAGTCTTGGAGAAATGCTGGGAGGGATAGCCTCCAAGATAAAAGATTTATAAAAGGAATCAAGCAGGGAGTTTCGGATTCCTTCCTGTCCCTTAGTAAGGCAGGTCTGAGGACCTTGGTAGGGATAGTGACTGGACACACTTGGGTGTCCAGTCACTTGTTTAACATAGGGAGGACGTCTAGTCTATGTCAGAAACTTGAGACGATGGGTCAGGGAAACGGGTATCATATTATGTCAGTGCCAGTTCGCTGTATAGGTTTGGGAGTAAAGATTTCTTGGCATATTGTAGGATAGATGACCGGTAGGCTACCGGAGGGCGACTATTTGAGGGGTGATATAGTGGGCGGGAGCGGGGGCGATAAAAGCTATATTGGCTAGGTCCCATGCCACCAGGCACCCGGTTTAATAATAATAATAATAATACGTATTAAAACTTAAAGGCTAGGTTACCAAGGGAAATGCCTCTGATAATAGTTCTACCATATATTACCTAATCTTTAAAAAAGTACGCAATATTAAACGTTGCAAATGTCTATGAAATGGTTGGAAAGTGGAAAAATCGTGAATGAATATCTTTAAACATTAATCCATTCAGTTCAGTGATACTTTCGGCTAAGTTAGACGGGAATCATCCTGTTGCATGTCTATAATATTCAAACGTTTTAGCAAATTTCCTGTAATTTTCGTTTTTGTTTTTGGAGATAACATTGTTCTCAGAAAAGCGCTCAGAAAAAAAACACTTTTCCAGTTCATATAACACTTATCAAAACATATATTTATTTATATCTATATTCGGTGAACATTCACGATTGTATTCAGAGCAAGGAGAGCACTTCAAAAAATAAAAAATAAAACTTCAAGCTCATAATTGTGAACAGGAGTGTCATTCCACATTTTTTAATAAGCATTTGGCTTGCAAAAATAACATTTAAAAACCAATTAAGGCAGAAAATAGGGTATTTACGCTAATTAATTACCATAAATAATTACGTTTTATTAATCATTTCTTGCAATAATATTTACTGAAATGTTACTAATGGGTTTTTACAGTAAAAAAATAAAAAAATAAATAAATTTTAATAAAAACAAACCGAGGAAGAGCGAACGAAATGAATGATTTATTAATACTTTTTTTGAAATCCCTCTCTTCTATGGATTTTGCAGAAAGTATGTTTCGATGTGTTGAGAAACTCTCCAGTTAAAATATGATTAATTACTTAGTGTTTGGCCAAAATAAAAATATTAAATTATTTTCCATGAATCGTTCCTGTGGAGATGATAATTAGCAGGAGAATTAAATTTAATAATTAAAAAATAAATTACAATTAATTGAATATGGATGGCAGTAATATTCCTGTAGACAAGACACATTAGCTCCTTAAATACCGTGTTGTATTTTTTATTAACTTTTTCCTGGAAGTACTATTGCTTGTTTTCTTAATTGCTCCAAGAATTGAGCAACGAATTGATTCAAAAAGACGAAAAAAAAAACAATACCCAACAGAAAACCATTTAGCGATAAAAAATGCTCTGTATTTGGATCAATTTGTTTACGAGTGTATATTGGCGTGAAAAGTGCTATTTATTCAACCTGGTATAAATCATCGAGTCTCGTATTGAAATCTATATATAGGAATATTATTTGTTTAGCACTTTCCTATGGTATCCGTTATTTACGCTAGACTTATTTATTTCCGAAAAAAAAAAATCCAAGCTGGATGAAGTCTTATACAAGGTGGGTGAAAAACTTGTAGGGATTATATAAATATATCACCATAATATTATATTAATTTAGTGAATAATTAGAGATATTTTCCGTGATAGCCTGTTTCTTTTTGTGAATTTAGTTGACAAAAAACACATAGCAAATTTAGTTGATACACACATGTTTTCCACACTGTTTTGACAAAAACATCCTGATGATGGGCGAACACCTGAAACCGGTCGGTGACCACAAAAAGAAGCAAGCTATCACGGAAACTATCCCTAATGCTTTCCAGCTCTACGGAACCAACCACAACAACTATAATAGTATAATTCTTTGAATTACTACATAGATTCAAGCCCACCGATTAGAGATGCCAAGAAATTATATAATGAGCCATATACTCCGCGATTGTATATCACTAGACACTTTACGAATATTGCGAACAAAAAATATCAACTCATTCAATCAAGAAATTGCAAATTTATTTCTTCTTTTATTCGTTGTTTTTTTCTTTCTTGCAAAACGTCTTAGTAAGAGGAAGTATTTAGGATCGTGTCAAATTTTCGAAATAGAGTTGACATCGGAAATATATGTTTTGAGGTCCGTGAGGTGTTTGTTTTTAGCGAATGGTTTGCATGTGTGTGTTTGTATGTTAACACAATATCTCAAAAGCGAGAAATCTCAGGAAGTTCAAACTTGATATTCCGTTTAGGTCCTATCACCGACACCTTCTGGCACACATCAAACGGAAGTTTGATATACCTGAGTGCATTTTTTTTTTTTTCAATTTATCGCGATATTCTAGAAAACGGCTCCAACTATTTTCTTTAAACTTTGTTAAGCTAACTATACATGAAAAATGTATCACTTTTTTTTTTCAAAATATTTTTATAATATTAATATACAGTAGAAGCAAGGGCGGGTGTTGGTGTAGTGGTTATGAGCATGGACTTGTAACTGGGAGGTCCCCAGTTCGAGTCCTGCGTATAACTGCTAGATTTTATATTGGTATCAAAAATGTTAATAGTAGAGTAAGTGCTTCCGCCCTCCGTCCATGACACCTAATTTGGTAGTTGGACGTTAAGCCCGCCTAAAAGAAAATAGGCATTATTTTACTTTACTTTTTTTTACTTTAGAAGCATTGATAGAATTCCAAATTTGAAGAAAAAAGGATAAACGGATATGCGACTTTACAGAATGGGTTTAATGTTTTTTTTGGGGACATTTTGCCGAAATCTTGGAAGCTCACTAGACAGATAAAAACATATCACATTTATTTGAAATATTTTTCCAAAATAATTAATTTTAAAGCAGTTTTCGGTGGAGGGGGAGGGTAAATTTAAATTGCACATGCTTTGTTGGTATGTTGACAGAAGGCGCTCCATAGAAGTCCACCTAGATATAGAAATGAAATTCCCCACCACCGTTTTAATGGCCAGCCAATTAAAAATTGTAACGTTGCAATTTATCAATTAAATTTATCATTCACAATAAATTGTAAGATGTCCAAGTAGTAAAATTTTATAAGAAAGACCCCTTGAGATTTGTTTGTTTTATCACTTCATAGACTTCCTAGTAGGAAATGAAGTTTGTATTTTTAATTCTAACATAAACAAGTAATTATAAACATTTCTGAATAAAATACGTAGTATGGGAAATAAGATATATATAAATAAAAATATATAAATAATTCTTTTTCAAATAAAATAGGAACTAAGCAAATATTTTTCTTTTCTTAATTTATTTCTTCAATTTTCTATCATTAAATTCAGATTTCATTTAAAAATAAAAGAATTTTAAAAAGGTTTAAAGAATAAATTTTTGATTCAGCAAATAATTCCGGCATTAAGATCTCTCAACCTCCCCCCCGCAAATAAAAGTGGCAATCAGAATGTCAAGGCTGTTTATTATATCTCTTTCTACACCAACGCTGTTATCTGGGAAAATTACCGAAGTTTTGAAATATTAAAATTATATCAAAAAATGCCAAATATATTGGAATGAGCATTATTAAAGAATTTCTTTTAAAAGCAAGTTAATTTAGAATTATTTATTACAAAATATATATATATTGAATGATAAATAAATAAATCCCGGCAAATTGTTGTGAACATTGTCAAATTAGAATTATATGTTTTCATTTTTAAATTTCTGTTATTATCTGTGTTTATAATCTGTTATTTATTTGTGTTTTCGATTCTCTCATCGATTTTTGTGAACTTTATTTCCTCCTTTGGTTTATTTATGTTCTTTGTTGGTATTACGAAACATTTTACAAATTTTTACTTTCTCTTACTACAGTAAATTTCTAAATTATTGAGTTTAAAAATGTTTTAAATTGAGTTCTCTGTAATCCCCCTTGACTTAAAATCTCATATTCTAGTTTGTGATCGAATGAAATTGAAATAGAAGGAAACATTTTGGCTGTCCAGGAACTCGTTACCATTTTTTTTTTTACTGCAGGTATCAATTTGGGAAACCTTTGTTCATACAGAGATTTCTTCAAGATTACCTTATGTAGATATTTCTTCAAGTATTCACTTCGAACTAGTTTTAAACTGCAAGGTGGGTAAATCATTGAACAAAGCTCCAAATTTCTGACTTTTTTTTGTAGACCCACACGGAGCTGCAGTAACAATTCCAGAGCATATTAAAGACTGAACTATAACTGTGTGCGTGTTGTATGCCAGCCAGCTTAGATAAGGTCACTCTCTATCAATGACAGAACATTCTGTGGTAAATTACTTATTGTGCGTCCCTCGTACATATATCAAGCCCCCCGAGAAGAAAAAAATGCTTTTTTCTTCTGCAATCGAGTAATATTGTGGCAATTATTGAAGTAAAAGTAGTGACTGACGTCATACTTTTAATCAAAACTGACAAAAAGTAATTATTATTTAACTCTAACTAGTCCTCTAGCGACCGAGATTTATTGGGGTCTGTCAGTAATTAAATTTTACACAAGTTTTGTAGGTTTTGATACAAAGCGCTTCATATACTCAGGCAAACAAGTAAAATCCTCACGATCATGTTTAAGGACAGCACAACTAAACTAAATATTGTAACATTGCAATTTTTAAACAAAATTTCTTGATTAAAGTGCATCAGTTTGAGAAAAGAAACTTGTGTGAGTGTTTCACACCAGATTTTTTTTCATAGTCTGGTAACCTCAAAAATATCAAGTGAAAATGCAATTGGAAAATTTGAAAACGATCTCAATACTTTCTATTACTAGGAGCAAGAGAAAGAAAAAACAAATTCAAACGTGTATTTCCGGTGGAACTCAACTTTAAAAATCTTGAATTTTGTATTAATCCTTTCTGTTTGATAAAACAGTTGTCTGAAGTCTTTCAATATTGAATATCCTCATAAATTTAAAAACAAAAATAAGAAAAACGTGTACAATTGTGAAGAAAGTAAAATGAAAGCTAAGAGATTCAGTATACGGGGTCATTACTTTCAAGGGACTTCTGTACAACTTGTCGTGATACCCCATTCAAGTGTATGAGACTGTAAACGCTGGTTCAGCTGTATAGCTAATAATAATGCTATATCTGGTATTTTATCCGTCGCAGCATATTGACATTGTTCCTGATCGGTATCGAATTTTCATCCATCGTCAGAGCAAATTCACCAAGTTCGTGTAAAGTGTTCACTTCAACGTAATGTTTCTGTTACACTCACAATTATTGGTTTGTTGGTTGTATGTATGTGCGGGAGGTTATAAGGTTATGTTACTGTGTGTTTTGTGTTCAGTGGGAATTATAATGGAATTATTATAATATGATTAGATATTAGAAAATAGTGTATAATAAATAGCATGTTTATAAACATATAAATAGTATGTGTATAAACATACTATTTATAATACTCTATTTTCTAATATCTAATCATAATTTATAATAATTGTATTTTGTCATTAAACACACACACACAGTAGCATACCTCCCTACATATATACAACCAACAAACCAACAATTGTGAGTGTAACAGAAATATTAGTTGAAGTGAACTCTCTACACGAACTTGGTGAATTTCCTCTGACAATGGATGGAAATTCGAAACCGGTCCGGAACAAATCAGTATGCATTTTACGACAGATAAAATACCAGTTGTTATCCAGCATTGTGGACCCACTCACATATTCAACAATCCTATAGTTTAAACTATAATGATTCATATTGTGAAATAGCCTGTTCCACATTCCCATTACTGTCTGCCATTCCAGAGTATCAATTTGTTTTTCGATTAGTCCAATAACTATGCTTAGTTATATGACACTGTCATTACAGAAGACAAAGGCATCCTGGTGGATCAGTGGTTTAATATAAATCGACGTTTCGCCCATATTGCAATAAGCTTCTTCAGGATAGAAACAGGGTATGTACAGAGATAATGGAGATTCCTTCTGGGCAGATCATAGCTGCCTCTGTTACAAGAAATGACAGAAAAAGGAAAAGAAAGGAAAAAAATTACGGTTTTCCAGAATAAAACTAGCTGTTAGAGGACTGTTGCAATCGGGTCAAATTTCCATCAGAAAAGATATATGTTTTAGGGGTGATGAGGATGAAAAAGAAATGCTCCTGTTTGTGTGTCAACAAAAAAACGAAAAATCGGAGAAACCTTAAACGTGATATATTTGGTTTAGGTACCACTACCGTATATATCTATGTATATCTGACATGAAGGTTTCTAGCAAAATTCATCAACCGGAAATTTGACTTTAATGCCAAAAATTTTATCATAGTTTCGTAATTTCCTCTAGAATGGCACCAGTACTAGGGATTTTCTTCTTAATTTTGGGCGGTTGATTTTGATCCCCCCATCAATTTTAAATTGATTTTTGGAAGAGGCTATGGTGACCCCCATGAGTTAGACTTAATTTTAAAACTGCAGTTACACGCTTTGTAGAGGGGGACAGAGGGCGCTGCCATGCAATAGACTTTCTATCAGGTAGAAAGTTTTTGCCCTAAAAACTTACAACTCCGTGGGTAGGATCTGTAATAATATGAATAACGTAATATGGACAAATTTATAGGCCGCCATGTTAGTGAGAAAAGTTGTAAATAGGAAAAAAAAACAACCTTATTTGTCTATAAACATTATGTTTGACAATGAAAGGGAAAGTATTTTGTTTGTAATAAATCTAGAAGATTAGATGAAAAAGTAAAAGTTGGAAAAACTATTTTCCAACTCGAATAGAAATAAGAAAACATTGCTGATTAAGTCTTAGTTGTAAAGGGCACAGAGTGAGAGAGGGAGAGATGTAATATGATAGGAACAAGGTATAATAGTGGACCTGTGTAAGTGATAACAGAATACGTGTGTGTACAGATGTGTGTCCGTGTAATGTGTATGTTTACATAGTGGTGTGTATGTTTGCTTGTAGGGGAAATAAACCAGGTACCTATATAATACAATCTCGTCCGTACTTAGCTAAAAGTCATTTGTCTCACACACACACACCACTACACAAGACTTCACAAAAACACTGTAATATACCTCCGTCCTCTTCTATATCTATCTAATATTACATGTGAACTCTTTTTCCCGCCGGAGTTTCACTTGTCCCGCACAATCTCACACACACACACACACACAAATTCTCTATCTCTCTCTATTTTTATGTACAAAACAAAAAACAACTTATCCCCACTTACTTACAATCCAATATTTATTACAACTTATACAAGTATACAAGTGAGTATGTTACAAGTGGAAGGAGAAAGGAACAGAAAAAAATAAACGAAAACTAGAAAAAAAAAAATATATATACAGTGTTAAACATACCTTAAACTACTTAACAATGTGTTAACTTATTCTCACGTTACTTTAAAAGCACGAAGTAACTTCTACTACAACTTTTAGTATGTATACTGTGATAAATTATATAACGAAACAATTGAATTACATTGCAGCCGTTGTTAAAAACAAAACTTCGTGATTCTTTGCATTCATAGAGTATACGTATAGCTCTTTTGAATTGAGAAGCTATATTCTTGAAACACATAAATATTGGGACTATTATGAATGATTTCCTTTTTACTTTATTTTTCTTTCTCTTACCGCTATAAGAGGAAGTAATTGCGTAAGATGACAAATTTTCGTAATTGAGTTTTCACCATACTCACACAACTTTTTCTTACAACATAATACAATATAGCAATACCTTTCTTCAAAATGGGTACTTTTACAAATGTTAAACGTTTTATTGGCTTGCCATTAAAAAGAAAGTAGGCGTCACCATGCTTACCTGAGGTAACCAGAATAGAAGCGTCCCTTGTTACAATTAAAGCTTGTAATGGCAGTTTCAATTTTAACCAAATTAAATAGGCTCCGGAAAACCCGGGTAATCAGTTTTTTCCGGAAAATCTTTTAATTAAACGTAATAGGATTGTATCTGTGCAGTGAACTTTCTCGCCAACTTGAATGGAAATTGTTATAGCTATTTACGAAAAAAAGTCCAAAAATCTCAAAAACTTATTCTATAAAGTCGATTTTCTTCAAATTTGGAATTATACCAATGCTTGAAATTTATATTTATATTATATAGATGGTAAAACAATTATCTATTGTATTGAAATAGTACTTTAGAGGAAAGCTGAACGCTACTGTTCCTCCAAAACCCTCCCAAAAAAAAAATCAATTTTCCCGCGATAGGAATTAATTCATACAGATAATTTACAAAGTTTAAAGAAATTCGTTAGAGCTGTTTTTCAAGAAAATCGCAAGGAAAATGTCAATAATGTTGATAGATTTTGTTCGAAAACTTCGTGTCCAATTTCCGGTGATAATATCTAAACGGAATATCAAGTTTTAGCATTCTGCGAAATTTCGTTTTTTTTGAGATATTTCTAGTAAAATTTCTTTAGAGGAAGTAAGAGAAAAAAAAAAGTTTTTAGCAAATTGATATGTGTGTATGTGTGTGTGTATGAACCGTTTAGTTACCGCCAGTGTTTTAAGACAAGATCCATCAACCGGAAATGCGACTTTGGTCACTGGTCAATCTTTTTTTTTTGCTTCAGTTTTTAGAGGTTTTCTTTAAACTTTGTACGAGAACTTTGTACACTAACTGCCCATACATTTATTTGAATCATTTTTCTTTCCAGGAACATATGGTTGAGTCCGCAATGGCAGATAGTATTTGGAATTTTATGCGTCATCCTAGGTTTCTTTTTAATAATACCGATCCGTGTTGGATTTTCTTACATAATAAGAATTTGATTCATCCAGTTTGTGTAGACAGTTGTCTTTTGCTTACAAATTTTCAATTACACTTACACTAAATCAGTACGAACAAATATTTTTGTTTCAAAAAAAAATTGATAGTACTAATTTAAAGTAAATCGTTAAAGCCATTTAAAAAAAAAATAGTAGAAAACAAAAAAATTACTTTGCGTTAAAGTCGTACTTTCAGTTGACGAATTTTGGCCGTTAACCTTTAAAAGCAGATGCGATAGGAGTAACTAAATCTGTTTTAGTGACAAATTTGACCTTGTTGATTTCTTTTTATTATTGAGATACATATATATTTTACACATACATATTTATTTTTACACATAGAGATACATAATTTAAAAATATTTTTTCATATTCAGAGAATCTTAAAATATATACGTATTACCGGCATTATATTAAAATTTTAAAGTTTGATACAATCAACACTTCATCTTACATCAGTAAAAGAAACATTTGGAAGAAACAAAAACAGCATCACAACATTAGCTAGTTTGAGTGAAATTCATCTTTCCCACGAAGCAACAAATTCTCAACATTTCATATTCATATTCATATTTCAATGTGTCCTTTTTTTTACTTTCTGTTACTCTCTAAATGAGCGAAAGTGTAAGGGTGTTGTGAGGAGTTGTTGGTTGTTGATGATGAAAGATAAACACCTTAAGATTGGCTTAAGATATATAATTGATATATGTATATATATATAACTGACTACCAAGGACTTTACACTTTAGAGTTTAGTACTGAACTGAACTGACAGACTGACGTGGCTAAAATGATATGTACGGAGTGTGAATCAACAGAATGATGTCTGATGTGTAAGACTGAATTGAACAGAATTCTCTTGACTCTCTCTCTCATATATATATCCACTGGCCGAAGCTCTCCTCTCTGTGCGAGAGGGGCTGTTTCTCTCCGCTAGAGTGGATGAGTGGTGGGGGTTCACTACTCCACTACAGAAAGTATTGCAATGTGTCAAATTTTTCGAAATTCAATTTTCAGCGGATATGTGAGTTTTTAGACATCGCGAATGCGAAAAAAAATATTTTTACCAAATGATTTGTGTGTGTGTGTGTGTGCGTGTTTTCAGTTTTTCGTGATTTTCTCAAAAACGGTTCCAACGATTTTCTTTAAACTTCACATATTGAAGTTTAGAAACCTGACTACCTATCGCTTTTCTTTGAAACGTTTTCCTAGGATAATTTATTTTTTGGGCGAAGAATAAAAGTTACGCTTTTCTCTAAAGTATCACTTTAGTACAATGTGTAGTTTTTTAACCACCTATAATTTTGGAAGCATTGTTAGGAATTCCATATTTGAAGTAAATCGGCTAACAAGAAGTGTGACAAATTAAGCCTAAGAACAAATTAGTGACTATTTCTTCAAAGTTTTATTTCTAAAAAAAAAAAAACTGCACGTTTTGGTCTAATGTGGCCATCTTCAACAGTACTAAAAAACAGTGATTTACATAACTTTATTGAAACCTGTTGAAATTTGAATTTTATGGTCGAAACGGCCAGTTTTTTTAGTAATAAAACTTGGAGAAATAGTCACTAATTTGTTCATAGGTTTACTATTATATTCTTCACTAATATAAAACATCAAAATTTACAGAATAAGTTATTGAGGTTTTATGAGTGGGGAGGCGGGATTTTCTGGAATATGACGACATTGTTTTTACTTAATCTTGGTAGTACTAATTGCCCAGAACATGTAATAGTATGACTTTTTATAAAAAAAAACTAACATTCGTAATTACAACAATATGAAAAAGCCGTGTAATTGTATCATACAAATTTTTTTTTCATTGATTACTATTTCTCCTGCCCCGCCCCCCACAAGAGTGACATGCCCACAAGTGGAAAAACTTTGCATTAGGAGAAACCAATGACTTAATTTTATATCTTTAATATGTGATTTTAATAAAAATAAATATATGATCTTCTATATAAGAAGAAGGGAATTTTTTTTTTAATTAATTGCTTACCATTAATAACGAGAAAACTGTAATCATTTACTCTCGAATTTTTGTTTGTTTTTAGATTCGATTGAAAACAGTGGAAAAATAAGTTAAAACTTTAAATACAAATTTCTTGTTCACAATTCTTTTCTTTTTTATTTGTTTATTTATTTTGTGTCCAATGATTGTAACACATTAATTATTCCCGTATTTTAAATTATCTTTATTAAAAGTATTTTGTCACATTCTGTTTACATGAACTTTTTTATTTAAGTACAAAATATAATCAACATATTATAAATAAAATAAAGTGATAAATTATTTACAAAACATTTCATTTATTTAATAAAATGTACTTAAATAAATAAATGTGTATCTTTTAATATAAAAATAAAATAAATGAATATGTATATTAAATATATGAAAGACATTACGGGAAGATCGAGGTCATCCAGTCTGAATTATATACACGAAAAAAAGGTGTTGTTTTTTTTATATACATATATACCTTACATAAATCGCACAAATTGATATTTCTTTTTGTTTGCCCAACATTATTAACGAATACACATTTCTTTTTGATTCGAATCATAAGATAATTAATTATCTTGTGTGAATTACACATGCAATTTTTTCTTACTCTTCCTTAATTACATTTTTTTTTAATTTCAAATTTTACTCTTTATGTCAATATACACGTGAGGGGAGAAGGTGCCAACCTATCAACCAAGGCAGGAAGAGAATGATTGTTGAAAGCACCGATAATATTAAAGAAACATAGTTAAATTTTAATGTGTCCGATTCCAAAGTTCCACATAAAAAGCATATTTTTCAAAAAAACGTATACAAATAAAAAAAGTTAGCTTTATAACTATGCAGTTAGTATTGCGAAGTTTAAAGAAAATCACTATAGCCGAGAAAATTTCAAATGACTCATAGATTAACACCATACAAGTCGCAAAAGCATACTCTGTACTGAAGTAGTATTTTAGTGGTAAGGTTAGCACAATGGTAACGTTCCCCAGATCTACCAAAAAAAAAAATTCAATTCCCCAGGAAAAGTATATCCAATAAAAATGATAGGTATTTACGTGGATGTATAGTGTAATATGAAGTTTAAAAAAAAAAGAGTTGAAGCCGTTTTCGAGAAAATCGTACAAAAAAAAAACAAAATCTGAAGAAAATAACCTTCAGTAAAAGTCATACTTACACACATAAATCTTGTTCTCAAAAACTACATTTTCTGCCACAGGAAACCTCAAAATGTGAAACTTCCGGTTTCGAAAGTCATTTCGAAAAATTGACAAGATCGTATTAAGAGAAAGTAAAAAGGGAAAATATCTAAATAATGAAAAATTATTTCTCAACAATAAAGTTTTTTAAATGTTTTATTAAAAAAATTATTGATAATAATAAATATATACAGGTGTTTTTGATAGCAATTGGAAATACTAGGATAAACAGATAAGATTTCTTTTAAAGAATAGAATTGTATATTGTATTGTATATTCGTTAGACCATTTAATGAACTACGAAGGAGTCAACGAACTAGTAAATAAACATTATCAATTGTGGATGAAACAGATAAAAAAAGGAAGATAAAAGAAGACAGCAAACTATAGAATGAATGGTAAGAGGAGTTCAAAACATTATAATACGTAGTTTACAATGTTACGATTAAAACTGGATCAAAGTAGAAGAGTATGTAAGAAGACTTAGATAAACACAACACTTAAAAAAAAAAGAAGAAAAAAGAATAAATAAATAAAACAAAAAGTGACTAGCGATAAAAACTAGTAATAATGTTTAAAGTAAGTCACCTGCAAGAAGAAGAAGAACGCAATGGGAAATACTGGTTCAGTGCAGACACTCCTTCTTTAACAGGCCACTGGAGGACAACATACCATATTCGTGGTGATTATTTAGTGTTTGTGTGTCGTAAGTGAGTTGGTTCAGGTGGTTTGCGAACGCACGGCAATGTCAAGGGCACTCGGTCGGTCAATACCATACGAAAGATAAAAACATCTGGAAAATGTTAATCGTTCAATTAAATTATTTTTTTGTTTACTTGATCTCCTTATTTTTTTCTTTATTTTGTTTAAAATGAGCTATAATAATTAAAATTGTAACATCTTTAACCAGTGATAAAATGATGAAAAAACTTTGAATTTTTTCCTTTGGTCGTATTTTCTATCCCATTATTCGCTAATCATTTTGAAACTAAAGAGTTTTACTACTGTTGACAAAAGAAATTATTAAGAGTATGTCGAATTGAGAAATTATTGAAAAACTGAGATTTTACGGGAAATAAATATCAAGGTTCCTTTAGTCCGAAAACAATGTTTTTAGAGAATTGTCCGTTTATTTGTGAGTGAATGTGTGCATGAACAAAAGTTCACAACAAGTAAAGAACCGCAGGAAGCCCAAATTTATTATACCATTCACCACCAGTCATATTATGACAATTGTAATGTTCATTGTTGAGATGTAGTTATTGTGTTGTGTAGTAGCTTGTGGCGAGAGCGTTGTTGAAAGGGGCATGTGTGGGTGAATATGTTCAAGAGAAGAGACAAGTATTAAGGTATAAAGAAGAAAGAAGCCATCACTACTTTCAATAAATAATTTAACTGTACATTAATTTAGTAACTATACAAAGTAATTATTATTATTATTTAATTTAAGACGCTTCAACATCTATGGTCATTAGCGCCCGGAGCTTTCTTAGTGCACTGCATGCCTCCGGACTGTGTTCTCTCGCTACTGACAACACTGCGCATCACCGAACATTGAGCAGTAGAGGCTCCTAGGAAGAAAAAATCTAAGGGTAGCACTAGACTCGAGCCCGGGACCTTCGCGTAGGAGTTCTACGCGCTAACCACTTAGCTAATCCCTCCCCTCAAAGTAATTATTAATTGTGAATATTGAATTAACGTATAATACCTACAGAATCAATTATTTAGCTAGATTGATTGAACTCAGATGTTAAACATTATAATATTAGCATGATGTTCTGTCTCTATGAATACTAGTAGAATGTCTCAAACAGACTGATGGAAAATGATGCTTCTCTTGGTAGTTAACCTGCCCTATTATGTTTGGGGCAGAAGGGGATTAAAAGACAATAGTGGCTGAGTCCTCCGACTCTCATATAACGGTTGTCTTGTACCTGGGTTTTACCTTTTGCCAACCAACTTGCCTTTCACCTTATAAAACTGAATTTATTTAAAATATAAAATCTGTTTCAATTTATTCTTATATGCTTCTTCCACTACAGTGTAGGGACTGCACCGTCATCACATCTGACACGAAGTGTTTTATTGTCAAAAATCAATCAACCAGAAGTACGACTTTAACCTACTTTTTCGCGTATTTCTACCCCCTAGTAAAAGGAAGTATTGCCAAATTTTCGAAATTGACTTTTCACCGGAAATACATGTTTACGGGGGCCCTGATTACGAACAAAATGTTTTTAACAAATGATCTGTGTGTGTGTGTGTGTGTGTGTGTGTTAACAGAATATCTAAAAAACAAAGAGTCGCAGAAAGTTCAAATTTGATATTCCGTTTAGTTACTACTATCGCATCAATCACGAATATTTCTGGCTAAATCTATCAACCGAGTGCTTTTTTTTTTCAGTTTTTCGTTGGATAATTATGTTGAATTTATGGTGTTAATTACAAACTTTATATTATCTAGTTGGTTCAGTTGTTTTAGAGCACTCTAGTGGGCCATAATATAATCATCATTTCTCTATTTACCAAGATTAGTAGGTTGTTATTTATCCCCCACCACAGTTTAAAAACTCTAAGTTCATTGTACGATACATTTTATTAAAAAAAACAAAAAACAGAATCATGCATATTAATTTTATTACACTATCAAAAAAGATATAAATCAATGAAGAAAGATGAAAATATTAAATCAGATCAGGCTAAAAATATTTTTCAACAAGATTTAGAAGTCATTTAAAAAAAAAATCCGAACAGAAAATAATAAATTTAAATGAAATTTATGTATATGTTTCCAATTTATTTTATAAGAAAACTTGTTTTTCTGAAATATAAATTTTTTTTCATTATAACATAAATATTATTCAATTTATTTTCAATGGTATAAATTTATATAACTTTCCGAGTGGATATATTTAAGTATTAGACGAAGATTATGACTAACTTGTTGATAGGGCAAAAACGAATATTTAAGTTATAAGTCATGGTCAGGGAGGAGGTCGACTAAATCTATTAATGGATATAGTGAATGTCAATCTTGGCATCAAACAATAATTGTTCCACTAAATCGATTATTGTAGTTATTGACTGAAACTTTTACATTCTCTCTTACTATTTCTTGTATTAGTAATGAATATTGCAATCGTGTCGAATTTTAATAAAAAAGGGTACTTTCAATGCAAATGCACAATATTTTGAAATCCTCTGAAGAGAAAAATAACTGTTTTTAGCATAATGGTCTATATATACGCGCGTGTGTGTGTGTGTGAAACAAAACATAACTCAAAAATGTTTTACAGGACGCATCACAGGACGCACAAAACTTAACATTTCTTTTAGGGTACCAAATCCTAAATTTTTCCAGTGAAACTTCAACAATTCCATTATCATTACATTTCAACGCTTTTCTTTGAAAATTTGATTTTTTCAGGATTGTTGAAGAGCCCTTTTCAATGTGAGCTACTTTAAAATCATCACACACATGAACACGCAACACTTACATATCAGACGCTAAAAAAAAATTATTTCCAGTCATTGGACTTTAAAATCGTATTTCCTGTGAAAAAGCTGTTTCGAAAATTTGCCACTACCTTAATATTTTTCTCTTATAGAGTAAGAGAAAGAAAATCAATACTTCATCTTACAGCCGTAAGAGAAAGTAAAAAAAAAAATCTGATTTAAAACACTCACATAACTTTTTCTTACGCTAATTAATACAATTTATTCCTTTAAAATTGCAACGTCACAATGTTAAATTGGACTAATTATAAAAATGGTGGTGCGGATTTTACTTGTATACCTGTGAGGACTGTAAACAAAGGCGCGCTCTTTGTTTAAACTTGTGGAAGTTTAATTTTAAACTAAATGACATACCTCCAATACCCCACTAAAATGATTTTTTTTCAAAAAATATTCAAATAAAAGTGATACGTTTCTCTATTTGTGTAGCAAGCATTCCAAGTTTAAAGAAAATCGTTGTAACCGTTTTCGAGAAAATTCCAAAACACGCAAAACCTATTTTGTAAAATCGCACTTCCGGTAAACCGATTTTCTTCAAAATTTGGAATTCTATCAATGCTTTTCTAAGGTGTATTAATATTCTGTGAGTGGGAAAACCATATATTATATAAAGTGGTACTTCAAGAGGAAAGCATATATTCCCGGTAAATCAATTTTCCCGGGAAGATGTTTCAGAGGGATAGGTATTTATCTTGTATAGATATTTTACAAGGTTTGAATAAAATCGTTGAAGCCGTTTTTACTCGATAAAGTCCATACTTCCGGTTGATGGATTTTGCCCAAAATTTTCGTGTCTTAACAGAATGCCAGGTTTGAACTTCTTTGACTTTTCATTTTTGAGAACACACACAAGAAACGGTTAAAACTGTTAAGAAATATTGACGACGTTTGATATTAGTGACGGATCCCTTTTTGATACCCAAACAAAATTTCATGTTTGACCATCTTCGATTTTTTAAGTTTTTGTGCTGTGTTCATCATATCTACTACAAATATTCCCCATACACATACACACATAGCCATTTTCTAAAAATCACTCCAGTCTCAGGGTACCTCAAATTATGTACCCTCGGTGAAAACTTTATTTCGAAAATTTTGCACAATCGTATACTGATACGGCACGAAGTTTTGGATCGAAATCTGTCAACAGGAAATGTGACATTTCTGAAAAATACTTTTCTGGCATACTTTATGGGCGAGTATGAGCGCGAACTCGGACACGGCCCCTCAAGTGTGATAAAAAAAAAACTTTGATCATTTTTCTAACAAAAATTGACTTTTTTGACGGGGTGGGCTCTCATAGATCTACACTGTTGGTTATGCTCTTCTCTAAAGTATTATTTCAGTCAAATGTTTTGTGCTACTAAATCGCTAACATTCAGTGTTTGAAGAAAACCAAATACTAGTCGAGGGATCTTACTCAATGATTGTCTGAGGTTTCTGGAAAACAGCTCTAAAGATATTTTTTTAAAGCTGGAATATACACATAAGCCAGTCACACAAGCAGAAGCTTTTTTTTTTCTCCTGAAAAACTGAGGTTAGAAGGTTTCTGGGAACTCATCAGATAATTTTCCGTGATAGCCTGCTTCGACCGAGGTCATCGACCATTTTGTTTTGAAGAAAATATCCTGGATGATGGGCGAACGTCCGAAATCGGTCGATGACCACAAAAGGAAGCAGGCTATCACGGAAAATATCTTTGATGCTTTCCAGCTCTGCGGAACCAACCACAACAATTTCTGCGAAATGTGTGATATAGTGTTTTACCTCTAAAGTAACCTACCAATATTATTGAGGTTTAATGATAGTGCTGATTCTTCACTACCTACATATATATTTTATATATATATACGAAATATTTAGTAAAATTTGTGAAATTTTAATTGTAAGAGAAAGTTGTGTGAGTGTTTCACACCAGATTTTCAATTTCCTTTTTAAGTGCAAAAAGAAACATATCATCCTATAATGTTTTAAATGCAAACACTGCTCTGTATCAATATTTAAGAAAACAGTGTTGCAGATTTTATTGCAAAAACTGGATCTTACATATGTTGTGTCAAACAAATCGATAGTTCTAATCAATTCAATTAGGTCGATAAAGGATGACAGGTTGTAATAAACAAAATTTATGTCTATTTAGTAATAAAATCGTCCAATTTTAGTATAAAAATAAAATAAAAAGAAACAGTTTTGATTAACATTTAAATCAAATACTGTTGGCTCTGGCGTGTAGGCTAATGCCAGAGGAGGAAAAGAAATAAAAATTCCTTATATCTAAAATAACATACATATCATTGGAGTGAATAATTTTGGAATTTCCACTGTGCTAACTCAAAACAGATTGACTGACAACTCTCATCTATAATTTAAAACGATGTCGTTACTGTAACTGGTCTGCTCTATATACGAAAGAATTCCTTATATTCAACTTTTCTGGGAATCGTCAGGAATTCCTTGATTTTTTTTTCTTATTTTAAAAAATTCACATCATACTGGTCCATTGGAATGCAGCAAACTGTAATTTTAATAAAGTAAACGGCCAAATAAAATTGTTTAAAAAAAAAATATGGAAGATAAAGCAAGCCAATAAATTAATTAGTAAAATAAAACACGTAACCTGGAAATTCCTATCAAAATACAGGATAGAACTGACCTGTATCAGGCACCAGACATGTTAATATATGCAAATTAATATAGTAAATACTGAAATATTATGTCCTTAGCTTTATGCAGGACAAACTCCTTTGATTACATTTTGCATTCTTGTTATGAAAATAGCGTCTATAAACTAGTAAATTACTAATTTTTATAGTGCTAATAAAATTTTATTTTATTAGATTGTTTGATAATAAAAAAAAAGAGAAAGTAAAAAAATTAAAAATAACAGTGCAACAAGTGGGTGTTTGCAAGGTATTTCTCAGTTATTCGATTTTATATACTTATATTTATTAGAGATATTTTTACCTACTTTAAAAAAAAAATAAATAAATAAAATGATTATATAAATGTAAAAATGTTGATTAAAAAAAAACAGTATTGATAAATTTATTTAAAATATTGTTACGGCTCATGTATTCTTACGCAAACTCATGAAGATCGTGAATATCTTTGTTCGTGAGATGTTTTGAATAATAAATTTTTAAACAAAAAAATCACATATCTCTTTGTAAAAGAATAAAAAATCATACAAATTCAATCTGTCTTCTATAAGCTTTCATAATCATTATTGCTCTCACTTTTTTGTTTGCGATTTCAAAGATTACCGCATTATTCTAACCACTGCAAAAAAAATTACGATAGTATGTCGATCACTGAAATAATACATAGTTTCTTGTATGGGCGATTGAGTTCCTCAGTAATGGACAGGAAGGATATATTTCTGCATAACAGAGTCAAACGAGAGAAGGTTTCGTGCGTTTGGAGGGATCATCTTCTGGATCCTTGCAGATGAACGTGTTCACCTGAAATCGGTCGATATCCGCATCAAAATGAAATGTAGAGCTAAAACTTTGAATAAAAAAATGAGTGTATGAATGTATCAACTAAATTTGCTCTGTGCAAATCTATGTTATCACACTGTTTGGCAAAAGCATCCTGATGATGGGCGAACGCCCGAAACCGGTTGATGACTACAAAAGAGCTATCACGGTAAATATCTCTGATGCTTTCCAGCTCTGCGGAACCAACCACAACAACGATGAAAACTTTATTTTTTAAACCCATTTCAGTCAATATTATTGAATGATTTGTTAACTACACTTTGATGGCTGGAAGTAAAAGCTCCTCAATTCTAAGAAGAGAATTCTCTAAAACTAAAAAAGTGATTTATGGCAATTTATATATGTGCCCGTACTATTACATTCAACAGAATTTTGGGTATTCATCAAGAAGCATGTCAGCCAGCTGCAAGCAATGGAAATACGTTTTCTAAGAAACATAGAAGGTAAAGCAAGAAGAGACAGAATCCGCAATACGATAATAAGGCAAACTTAAATGTCAAGGCAACAGAAGACATACTGGAAGTAAAAGAGTTAATTTGGCCAGCTCAATGCAGTGAAAGATGGCAGAATTGCAAGAATAGCGAGTTTACGATGCTATAGGAGGGAGCGGATTAACTCTTTTTTAGGGCGATTCGGCATCCCAGCGGGTTTCCCCAGTATTTCATAGAGAATACCACTACACACACGCTCACTAAACAATAACACACTGTATGTCTAAATAGAAGTCACAATGGATCTCTCATGTCGCAGTGCATTTGGCTTTACATCCGCTCTCTCTTAGAAACATTCAACCAAACGCACCGTACTATAGTAAATAGTACAAGACCAAGAGGTAGACCTAAAAATAAAATGGGACCAAGATGTCAATAATTTTTTTCCCAAGAGAAGATTGGATTGGAAGGAAAAAAAAGATTTGGATCAGGACAAAGCTAAGTGGGTACGCGTACACTCGCTCACTAACAAAAACACACTGCACCTAAGGGTAGTTTACATCTGACACTTCTATCCAGACACTTATGTCAAGTGTCGGACAGTAAGTTGTGTTCAGTGATTACATTGTGACAGAAATTATAGCATGGATATGTGTACGACACCGTCAAAGTTTTGTGTCATGCAACAAATGTCTTAACAGTTTACACCTGCTACTTGTGGCTTATAAGTTTCTTTCATTGCAAAAAATCAGATTACTGTTATTTACTGTCAGACGGTCATTTGACGATGAAGGCATCAAAAAGAAAAATTGCAGCTAGTGTAATTATTCTGGGGTTATTACAAAAAAAAGAAGAAAAGGCGTTCTGTGTGGATTCGAAGTGTTGACTGTGTAGTTTTAGCCGTTTGTTGTTTGCACAATTACTTATTGTTTGACAAATCTTCTGCAAACGTATATACTGCAGATAGTACTTTTGACCACGAAAACCTGGAAACCGGTGAAACAATACAGGGAAATTGGCGCAATGAGGGGTTGTCAGTAGAGACCTTGCTACCACTTGCACAGCAAGGCAGCAATAATGACTCGAATAATGCCAAAGAAATAAGAGAAGAATTTCGCGAATATTTTGTAAGTTCCCAAGCAGAAGTTGATTGGAAATATAGATTAATGTAAATCAATTTAAAATAAAAAGATTGCAAACATTGTTTACATAATTTTGTTTTCTTACCGTTGCTATATTTCCTAGTGCTGGTCTACACGACCAACCATTGTATAGAGATAATAGCAATTTAAAATAAGGCCATTTTGAGACATCCAATTCATCCGTTCCTTGCCCTGATTGTTTTGCTTGGGTTTTTTTAAGTTCACCCATAAATTGTTTCCTCAGATTATGGATTTTCCTGACGGTTTCTTCTACAGTAGTATTAAATTTGGATGCAATTTCTGCTAAAGTATCTCTTTTCTTCATTCTGTCGCGGTAAACTTTACTTTTAATATGTTAAACTAAATGCACCGACATTTATGTAGCTATAATAAAAAATAGACGGTCGGTCAACTAAAGCAATTTTTGTCAGGCGAGTTTGAACTTGTATGTAATAGTGTTTACACCTACGTATATAGATGTGTAGGACACATGTTACTGACACTTGAACTACATATATCAGACACAAATTTCATACCGATTACATTAGCGACACTTACTGTCCGACAGAAATTTCTTGTAATAAATGTCAGATCTAAACGTACCATAAAAAGAAGTCACAATGGGTCTCTCATGTCGCAAAAGAAGTAGAAGAAGAGTAAACGATTCCTCTCGCAAGCTAACTTTGTGCCTTAAATTTCTACCAGCCAATAGGAGAATATTTTCGGGAAAAATTCCGAATATGAACAAATTTACCAATTGGAATTTGAAAAAATAGTAAATGAGGCAAAGTGTTTAGTTAATGGCAATTAACTTTTCCATGGTCTTAAAATCAGTTCATTTGTCTTAACGATCAAGGTATTTCATTTCCTATTTATACTTACATACATGGTGGACATGGAAAATGAGGCGGACTACTGAAAGAAAAATAATAAAAAAAGATATCAGAATAAATATACCCCATTTCCTTCTTCCTTGTGTTACACAAGTTTAACAATAATAGTGGAAAATAGTAGGAAAATATATTAATTGCGCGATAATTTTTAAAGCATAAAAAAAGAAGCGATCAATATACTTGTACATAATTAGACTTGTCTATTTTACGATTACCAATTAAATTTTAAACAAATCCATTATAATCCTAATTGAAGTGCTATCATAATTACCAGCGGTTATTGTTTCCTAACGATTATAGCTAACTAAATGAACTCCATGTATCGTCCATATATACACAAACAGTTCTAATTACAGAATGAATATATCTGACAATCATTATTTTCTTCATTTCTACATTGAGATTAATGGATTCAAATTGCATTGCTAAATTAATAGACCATTAATAGTTATTTATTTGACAAGAGTATAAAATGGAAGTTTTACAACATGGAGTTCACACTTTTTGCAACAAAACGAAAATTAAAATACTTTCTCTCATCTTTCTTACTATATTAGTTTCTCTTACTTCTAGTGAACAAAAAAAAAATCGAGATATCGGTCATAATCAATTACTAGCGATTCTAATAGTTTTTTTTCAGTTTCTCCCAATTTTCTCGAATAAGTTCTAATGTTTTTCTTTAAAACTTATATTGTTATCTACAAACCCAAATGACCATCACTTTTATTTTTTTGAAACATTGTTGAAGGAAAATCGAACTTTGGAGGTTCTGGTGTAGGAGCTGAACAGGAGGATTCCTCTTTAGGACTCCTTTTGTGCAATGTACGGCTCTACCGTTTATAATATTCTTCTTCTTCTTCTTCTTATACTTCTGCCTCCTTAGTTGGACAACAACACTCTAAATCCTTGGCTGCTCTAATCAGATTAGAAGAGCGATTAACTCTCAGCCAGTCCCGGATGTTTTCAGCTAGGAAACCCTTCTTTTGCTCCAAACACCCCTTTTGCCCAGAAATTTACTTTCTGTTGCAAGAAGAATAACTACGTATTTTTTGATTGGACATGTCCCAAAATACTCACAATTTTCCATTTCTTAATGGATTTTAATAGAGTTCGGTCTAAGTTATCACATTCTTAACATTTCTTTTTCTTTTCTTTTTTTAATTGAGTGTTTAAACCAGATCAACAAATTTGTTATGAGCTCTTAATTAAAAGTTATTTATTTTGAGGTTTCAGTCTATGATTTTCCATATAACGGATAGATTAGATTGATAAAAGGAAGTAGTCTACAATTGTATTATGTCTTGAATAAGACGAGGGCGCAAGCAACGATTAATAATCGGTTTTTCTAGGCGGTTAATATTTTTATGTTTAGAAGATTGAACGGATCATTTCGTAATGGATCGGATAGCTTGCTCGTTTCCACAGATATCGCAGTGGCCCAGTATCCACTACAGTCCAACATGTTTTTCTGGACTTTTAACAGGTAGCTCAGTTAGGTTTCCGGTGACGATTGTGCTTCTTGATAGAACGGGAATCGAATAACAGCACTACCGTTTCCTCAGTCATAGTGCTCAGAAAGTCGAAGGCAACATGGTCAGTGTACATTTCCCCCCATCATAATTATTATCACACCAAATATGAAGAGGGACCCTTGCTTGAAAAATCCTTGAGTATATATTAAATTGGGTAAATAAGACTGTTATCACGTAGGGCTCTCTGGTAACGGTAGCTTTTCATCAAGCGCACGGCTAAATGATCGCAAATTGTTTTCAACAGCCCAAGACGTTGAAGAAGAAAAATAAAATGCTTAAAACAAATGCAAACGGCCATTACTAAAAGCGTGGGGTGGCATGAGATGAACTTTGAACTTCTGATAAGTTAGTTGCCCATACCATTAGCATCTTTTCTTCCTCAATAAAACTCAAACATATATTATCAGTGAAAATTCATTTTTGGAAAAATGGATACGTTTGCAATACTTGCAGCATTCAAAGAAAAGTATATTATTTTTGATAATTTGTTGGTAAATTATTGCTGTATAATTTTTTACTAATTAATTCACCTTAGACAATTATGCTAGGTTATGTAAATATAATGATGCAATTCCGTGAGAAGATCTTCTAAGAACAAAATAGTCAGAGCCTTGCATTTGCATTTCTTTTCGACCCAATATGACCTTTCTGACCTCTAACAATTCTATCGTGACTATTACTAAAAACTTTGTATTAAAAAAAAAAAAAAAAAAATGGTGTGAAACACTCACATAACATCACTTACTCCAGTTTTCAAAATTGAAACTGATAATTTTTATTATCGAAATTCGTCGAAAACTGAAAAACTGTTCACTAAAAGCGCACTTCCGGTTTACTAATTTTCTGGAAACTCAGAATTTAGGCCATCTGTTTATTTCTAATTAATTTTGTTTGGATGGTAGAATTGTATACCAACTATGGTAGCACTTTAGAGAAAAACATAACCCCACCCTCCTCAGAAAACCCCCCTTAAATGACATTATCAGGAGAAATGTTTCAAATAAAAGTTGTAGCTCTTGTTATTATGTATAGCACACATTTCTACATTAAAAAAAAATCGTTGGCCCCGTTTTCGAGAAAATACCAGAAAACTGAAAAATACATTTCAATAAAAACGCATTTCCGGTCATCCGATTTTTTCAAACTCGGAATTCCAACTACATTTTTAAGTCTAATTAATATGATTTAGATAACAGAATTGTATAGTAAACTGAAATAGCACTTTAGAAGGAAACATAACCTTACTCTTCCCCCAAAATTGCCCTTAAATGAATTTTCCCTGAGAAATGTTACAAATAAAAGTTATAGCTCTTTGTATGTGTACTTGATATACCAAGTTTCAAGAAAATCGTCGGAGCCATTTTTGAGAAAATCGCAAAAAAGTAAAAAAGCCAACTTGTAAAGTGGTACTTCCGGTTGTAGAATTTTGACAGTTGACCCACTGTCGGTTTAGGTGATACCTAAACGGAATATCAGGTTTGACTTTCTACGTTTTTTTGTTTTTGAGCCATGCTGATCGCACACACAGAGACACACACGCGCACACAAACTATTTTCTAAAAAACCCTTTTTTTGAACTCAGGATACCTCGAAATGGATGTTTCCGTTGAAAACTCGATATTGAAAATTTGGCACGATTAGAATACTTCCTCTTACTTAAAGTAAGAAAAAGTAAAAATCAGTACGCTTTCAGTTTTGATTTTTTTTTACTTTCTCGTATTCCTACCTAGTAAGAGAAAGTATTGCGAACGTATCATCTATTTAAATTTGAGTTTTCACCGGAAATATGTTTTGAGATCATCTGAGCTCGAGAAAAAATGTTGTTAGCGAATAGCTCTGTGTGTCCCTCACAATCAGCCTCAAAACTCAGGATATATGTATATATTTCCGTTGAAAAATCAACATCAAAAATTTGACACGATCAAAATACTTAATTGTAATAATTTTCAAGGTGGCCCTTCACAGATTGAGTTGGGGGGGCATCTCGTTTCCTAAAATCGTTCCTGATTCTAGTTCGTAAAAAAAAAATTTTTCTAAATACGTCAGTTTTTTTATTACAACTTTAATATTAAATCTTTAACACTGTTTGATTTAATACAGAACAAAATACAAATTGTTTGCGATGCATTTCGCATTTTGTAATATAAAAATAAATATTAAAAATTTAAATAGCAATATGTATTATTTCTTTATTCTTAAAAAAGTTTTATTTGTATTGTTTATAATAAAATAATAATAATAATTTAAAGTAACTAATAAAAAAAAAAACTTGACAAATAACTTATGAAAAGAGATATAACCTCAATTTATTTTCCAATGAGCGAACAGTGCAACAGCCTATTAAACAGATCTCATACGCCATGTTCCAATCCAAATCAATTGTCACCACAATGAATACTAAACATGTACCCTGGTGTCCTTTTATAATACTATCTATCTTGTCAAATTGTAACGGAATATAAATATAAACATTTTAAGAAGAAACACACTCTCAATCTTTAAACACACCTATCTTTGGCTATAGCCTTATTGTTTGATAGAAGATATAAAAACTGCCACAATTTTACAAGCTATAAAATGATCGGGAAATTAAATTGGATAATCAAAGCTGTTAATAAGGCTCATTAAATTGTTATTTTCACTTATCACGCTCCAAGAGAATTTATTACAATCGTAACATATTTTGGAAATAATATTTTCACCAAATATAATTATATACTTGAAGTCTTCTGAAGACGAAAAAATGTGTGTATGTATATTTTGTGAGAATATGTACGGCAATAATTCAACAATGAAATAGTTGCCGGAAGATAAAACTTCCAATAAAGAGAATAATAACACTAACCGGAATTTACATTTGTGCCCGTGCTTATATTCAACGGAATATTAGACAGAACATTCGCCTATCATATAAATTCATTTACTCAGTCATAGTGCTGAGAAAGTCGAAGGCAACATGGTCAGTGTACATTTCCCCCCCCCATCATAATTATTATCACATAATATAAACATAATATCATGTACACATATACACATAATATCATATAATATTAATTCATCACAGAAGTTTCGTTCTAAATCTGTCAACCGGAAGAGTGCAACATTACTGAGTGAATTTTTACTTTTTCTTAACCCTGGTAAGAGAAAATAATGTGTTTGTGTCAAATTTTCGAAATTGAGTTTTTCCTGGATACATGTTTTGAGGTTTCCCTGAGCTCAAAATTGAAAAATCGCTGGAAGCTTAAATTTTAGGTACAGTCACCGCATCTGTTAAGAAGGTTTTCGGCAAAATCCAAAAATCGGAAGTGCGGCTTTCTGAATGATTTTTTTTTTGTTATGTTTTTCACGATTTTCTCGCAAACGCTTCCAATGATTTTCCTTAACTTCGTATACATCTACGTTCGTAAATACGTACTTTTATTTGAAACATTTTACCGAAAAAATTATTTGTTGAAGGTTTCTGGGGGTAACAGCAACGTTAAAGTTGCCATTAAAATACTACTTCAATTCAATATAGGTATGGATCTACCTTTTATATAATATTATTATTTTGAGGCTTCTATATTATTTTATATTAATATTTTTAATAGTTTGAGGCTTAAATTCAATGTTATTGGCGTGCTCTTCACTACCTTACCTGTTTGAGTTGAGAGCTCAGGTAATTCCCTCCCCCCACCATCGCCACTTCCCCATTAAAATTCGCAAATACTATTAGGGCCTGCAGAGGTAGCTGTTATGTGCATTTATTTGGGTTTAGCGCATCCATGAAAGCAAAAACTGCTTGATGACTACAACATATTCAATACATTTTACTTTGTGCAGAAGAATACATTCTATATACAAACAGAGCAATCAATGATGAACATCAATGTTTATAATTAGACCCAGCAAGTTTTTATTTTCAGTGGGGAGGGACCAAACTAAGCTATCCAAAGCCCCATTGAGTCCACGATATAGCTATACTCTAAAGAAAAACTAAAAAAACCGGGTCTAGAACAAAAATCCAAGTCCAGATCTTTGCCGATTCACCACAGTCTGAACAAATCGGACTTAACGTAATCACTAATCGGAAATAGCCTAATCACTTCAGCAGACATCTTGTTCCGACCAAAGGTCTTGAACTTAATTTCTTCACAATGCAATCGTTTGGGTAGGTATCTCCTTAAACCACAATGCACTATAATGATCCAATGAGATGCCTGAGAGAGGTCTGTGAAAGACACAGCAACATCTAACTAATAGCTCTGACGGGACCCCTAATAAGCATTTTAGACTTCCGACAACCTACCGAGTTCATTCATAGGGATGAATGCTTTAAAACTATTCATGATTGGAAGCTTGACAGATATATGCCTAAAGAACACCAATGGCAGACTCGAGACCAATGAAAGGGAGACAGGCACGTAATTTCGCAAACCTATCCACCTTCTCATCCCCGAAAATTCCCATATGACCACAAGGTCTGGGTACCAACCCAGACTAGAAGAACATCCTTAAAGGAAGAAAGCTCTTCCAGCCTTTTAGAACAATAAAGAAGTTACAATGCTATGAACAGCTCAGGTGAATGGATTCTGGAAAACGACCAGAAAAGATACGTAGATCGGAACCTACATTGAAGAAAAAAAGCGAGGAAGACCAAGGCGTTAGAAAGGAAGAAAGGGGTAAATATTGACGAGGACACAAGATCGGAGTGAGATTTGTGGAAAAATGTGAAGTCAAAGCACATATCAGAAGCATTGGTATAGTAAGTAACTAACCGGACATAAAAGGAAGCTATTATAATAGAATTCCTCTTTGCTCGTTATCGTTCAGGCTTACAGCCATAACGCCCTCTGCACATCTTAAACCTAAAAACGGTTAAAAAAAAAGTCTTCCCTTTTCAGGGAAATTGAAACTTTAACAATTTCAGTTAAGTATTTTCAACGAAGAGAAGTTGCCCAAGAAAGAACTCATGATGATTGTGAGTGCTTCAAAAAATGGGCGCTTATCAAACGATATATCTTAATAATTCATCCTAAAAGTATTTCCGGTTTATTATACATGTAGTTGGATTAAACATCAGTGAACACGTGGATGACATTTAAGTAGAGATGTTTTTGAAAAAATTCAAAAACCAAGAAAGTAAGGAACAAAGTGAAATAAAAAAAATTAAGAAATCCAGTGGGTGAGAGAATTTGCTATAAATTTTAATGTGAATATCATGTTAATTATAGGTGGTATAATTCCAAGAAGTGAATGAAAGAAGAATAGAAGAAACCCAAAAAGAATAGAAATTTGAGTAAAAATAATAGATTAGAAATAAACCTAGACGTAGTAACAACTATTAATGATAGCAAGATCGCGTAGGAGTTTATTAATGTAGTAATCTTTTATACCACCATCATTTTCTTTCCATTAAAGATATCAAAGATCAATTAATAAACACCACAAGTAAAGGAGAAAAAACAAAACAAAAAAGAACGAAAGAAGTTAAGAAGCGATCGCGGTGAATGTTATAACGAAGCCTACAAACATACTCTCACTCCTTCTCTTTCGGCGGAATTAATGGCCAGGAAGGATCTCTGTAATTCTCAAAAGAATAAAAACACAAAAAAAAGGAAAAACATTCCGAACATGTTTTTGTGGCCAGCGCAAACGTATTAAGTTGGCTTCCAAACACGTATTATTTATTTTCTCCAGGACATAGATTTCAGATTATATGTAGACCAAATAAGAAATAACAAATCTAGTGAAACAAACAGGTAGATGGAGGGATATTTATCTTCAGTATTGTTCACTTTCTCTTTGAATAAAAAAAATACAAAAAAAAGGAGTGGAAGACTTTGAGAAAAGATGTTCCAAGAACGCACGCAAAAGCAATTAGTGGAAATCATTGAAGAATGAGAAATAATTAATTAGGTTCCAGGAGAATTCTGAAAACGAAATTATTTGTGGATTAATCAGTTTCTGACAAATTGTAAGGCCAATATCTCTTTAATGGCTGAGTAAGAGAAACTAATTTCATGGCCATTTTAGGTCAATAATTAGTTTCTTCCATTTAAAGAATAAAAAAAAAGAAGGAAACTCTTTGATACTATAAATCATTAAAAGAAAGCTGTTTACTCAAATATATTGAGTAGGAAAAAAAAATTGCTCAATAGAAAAGCACTTTTATTTGCCTGGTTTTTCATAAAGTTCCGTATTTTTGGACATGAAAAAATCTTTTCAGCTTTTCAAGATTTTTAATTAATTTTTTTTTCGTGTTAGATTTTTCTGTCCATATTAATGATAAAGGAAAATCTAACACGAAATTCAGGAAACAAAAACATCTAAATTTTAAAATATTCTTTCACTTATACTCTTCGATGATTTCTGATCTGTAATTTGAGCTGCACAAGTAGCACCAGTTTCCTTTACAATTGTAAAACCTCCCAAAAAAAAATTTGGTTGAAAAACTCACTCGACTTTCTCATATTCCAATTAATGCATTTTAATTAACAGATTTATTTTAAAATTGCAACGTAAACAATCTGTAGTTGGGCTGGATATAAAAAAAAGGTGGTAGAAGTTTATATTTTGAATACAGGAGCGGACTTCTATAGAGCACCCTCTGTCAAAACTAACAAAGCTTTTGTAGTTTAAATTTAAACCTTAACTGACAGATTCCCAGAAATCCTGTAGAATTAAATCAAATAAAACTGAGAGCTTTAGACTTTTAGAGCTTTAACTAAGAATTTAACAGTCTAAGTTTAAAGAATAGCGTTTAAACCGTTCCTGAGAAAATTTACTCCCCCAAAAAACACCGAAACCTAGTCCATAAATACGCACTTCCGGTATACCGATTTTCTTCAAATTGAAATTCTAGGTATATATATTTAATAGAACATAATATTATATAGTTAGTAGAAAGTATTTCCGGTTTAATATACGTGTAGTTGGTTTAAACATCAGTGAACACAGTGGTTGACATTTAAGTAGAGATTTCTTTAAAAAAATTCAAAAAAAGTAAGGAACAAAGTAAAATAAGAAAAATTAAGGAATCCAATGGGTGAGAGAATTTGCTATAAATTTAATGTGAATATCATGTTAATTATAGGTGGTAAAATTCCAAGAAGTGAATGAAAAAAATAAGTCCAAAAAGAATAGAAATTTGAGGCCAATAAGTGGAAAACTTAACGCTGCAGATACCATCAAAAACCTTCCAAAAATAAATGTTCCCTAGAAAGACACTTGAGTTTCCTGGTTGGGACTGCGTTAGTGGTATACTAGAAACAAACCTTTCCCGAAACTTCAAGCACGCTAGGAACCCAGAAAATCAAATGTTATTCATGAAAATGGCTGTGGAAACCGAAAAGATCATTTCTTAGAAATATTATTTCAATGAATTATTCTGTATTGTGTATAATTAGTACGTCAAGTTTACAGAAAATCGTTAGAACAATTTTCGAGAATATCGCGTGTGGCGGCTTGCCCCCAGGTCATTTTGTCGCGATTTTCCAGCCAGGGCTCCCTGGCGTTTTTGTTTTGTTTGTTTGTTTTTAATTTAATTTTTTTTGATATATAACAGAGAAAATACCAGAGACCATATGTTTTTATATATAGAGACAGAATAATTAAATATTATAGAAGGCAGTCAAGTTCTCTGTAGCATACAGAGAATTTAATAAAGAAGATTTTTGTTGTTGCGTACGCAGTTGTTTCATTTGTAGTGATAGACACTAGCCCACAGTGGTGTCGGGCACGGCTTAAAACTGGTGGACGCCCGACGAAAGAAAAAAAAATAAGAAACTCAACCGGACACAATACAATTAGGAAGAAAACCAAGGGTATGGTTAAAGCCTATTTCCTCAGATGTTCGAAACAACCAAATCAAAAGAAAAAAAAAAATTCCAATTATTGTTTCAAGTTTCAAATTACAACTATAACATTGGAAATAACCATATGATTAAAGTAATTCAATTATATATTTTTTTCCATAGCTAATAGCGTGAATAGAAAAATTAAGCCTCGATAAACCAAAAAAACGTAAGGCTCGTGGCGGCTTTCCACAGTCATTTTGTCGCGATTTCCAGGCAGGGCTTCCGGGCTTCTTTTGTTTGTTAATACCAGAGACCATATGTTTTTATATATATAGCCAGAATAATAAAATTATATAGAAGTCAGTCAAGTTCGCACTGCATTACCTGTAACATACAGAGAACTTAATAAAGAAGATTTTTGTTGTTGTGTACGCAGTAGTTTCATTTGTAGTGATAGACACTAGCCCACAGGTGTGGGCACGGCTACATCGCGAAAAGATGAAAAGCTGGAATAAAATGTTCAATAAAATCGTACTTCCGGTTGAAATATTCATGTTTGATCCAGTAACAAGTTTATAAATAAGAATATCACGTTTGAAATTGCTGTGATTTTCCGTTTTTGAGATATTTTCTTTTACATAACAAACAGACCGACAGACAGAGAAACATTTGAAGCCGGGGACTTCAAAATGTGTATTTCCGGTGAAAGCTGAATTTCGAAAATTTGACACGATCGCAATACTTAGAAGAAATAGGAACAGAAAACATACTTCCATTTATAAATTATCCCTTCAATAATTTCATTCATTCAAGTGCTGAATAATATAATTTGAGCTTCAGAATTTGGTAGCCCCAGATTACTGCAGTACTGTGAAGAGCCCAGGAAAGAAAAGAACTTTAGAGCAACACATGTGTCTTTTATCGGCTCTTAATGCCATATTTATAGAGGATGGTAGATCGATTTCGTTTAATAAAGGAAGTAATTTATTATATTAAAATTGTATCTACATAACCTAGACTTCCAGTAAAAATAATTATTTTCTAGTAGATTTCTCTGGATTATATCGTATTAGATTGTACACTGAACTAATAGAAAGTACACTTCAGAACCTGTCGGTTTGTATTGCAATAACGAAGTCAATAATCCGCGCTCCAAAAACATAGACCATTCTATTACGTATTCTTTTAAATAACTACTAATTCTTTTTTATTTTTTTTTGTTTTTGATTTCTATTATCGCTATAAGTGGTAGCGTTGCGATTTTGCGTCACATTTTCAGGATTGAATTTTCTTTCATCAAGAATACATGTTTTGAGGTCCCATGCGTTTGAAAAAAATGTTTTTTTCTTATGGTGAAAATCTCTGTAGCCCAATCACTTTTAATTGAAGCATTTAAGTGGAAAAATTGTTTTAGGGAGATTCTGAGATAAGAGTAGCGTTAAGACACCCCGCCCTAAAATTCTTGCTTCACTGTATTGTACAGTTAAAAGAGAATTAAATATACTTTTAAAAAAACGATTGCACGGAAGTGCCAAATTCCTGAACTTTTGTGGGAATTTTTTTTCGGGGAAATTCCGATCATGCCACTCTAGAATGTCAATTTATTTGTAGTGTCAGTTTTCTTCTCTTTTTTGCGTAATATTGAAGGAAGCTAGATATTCAGCAAACATTCAAAGACTGAGAAAAATTATCATTTAGAAATATGACAAATAAATTAATAAGATTGTATATGGCCAGCTGTTTTTCGTATTTAATTTTGTCTTATTAATTTCTTTCTTTTTTTTTTTTGGAACTTTGCCTCTTTTAATATTAAACATGATATTCACATTAATCTCATATCAAAATCTTTCACCCATCGGGGGTTTTCTTTATTTTTCCTACTCGTTGCTTTTCATTAAAAGTCATCGCATCTTAAATGCCAACCACTGTTTTTTTGTTTTTATATTTTTTAAGCCAACCTTTAAATATGTATATTAAAAAATGAAAGCATTTTTTGGCGTGAAATTAAAAAAAAAAAATTAACCCAGTTTTTCCAAGACGTCATATTCATCAATTGGACAAGTGATAGTTTCTTTAAAAGTTTTGAAAAGTCTAAGAGATATTTAGTCCCTTCTAATTATTGCTCCCCCCCCCCCCAAAAGTAAGATTTCTAAGGAAAATATTTAGCTAGTGTACAAGATTTAGAGAAATTGTTGGACTTAATTGTGTAAACAAAAAAATATATATTTTTTTTTTAACATCAAGTGACCTTTGAAATATGCATTTCCAGAAAATTATAAGAAAAAGTAAATATAAGAGAGAAATAAAATTCGTTTTATGGCTTAATATGAAATTGTCAATTTGATTTTTAAAAACTAAGAAAAATTAATAAATAAAAAATGAATAAAATAATTAAAAAAAAACATCATTAAAAAAATAATTAAAAAGTTTAATAATTCAAGAATTCAATCAAAGTTTAGTATCATATTGGATGTTAATTAAACCCTACTTTTTCTCCCTGATCAGTAATCACCGAATAAAGTTGTTAATAATGTATCAATTTTCACTCAAAATTATCTCAATTAAAATATTGGTTATTTTACTTTGATTGTAAAATACAAATATCACAATAATTTTTATGAAAATTCAAGGTGTAAGAGTATTTTTTTTTGTATAAAATTACAAGTTATAAAATATATCTCTGTTAGGATTTATAAAAACCACTTAAAATGATGATTTAAAACTCTGGACGCCACCCTATTTAAGGCCACTTATCCTTTAGGCCTTTTTTATTAATAATTACATCCGCTGAATTTATTTATTTATTTTATAACATGTTAATGTTTTTATAAAGAAATTTTTATTTATCTTAAATTTGAGTTTTTTTAAACAAAACTTGGAAAATAAATTATCCTTTTATTTAGAGTAAATGAAAGTGAAACTAATAAATTTCGTAAAAAAAATTGATTAAGGATTTAGACATGGTGTAAAATTATAAAAGATTTTCTAGCAAAAGTTTTCCAAAGAAAAATGAATAATTTTCAAAATTTAAAATTTATTACTTACCTAAAATTTATTGAAAGTTGTTGAGACACAAAAGTAAAAAAAAACACTTAGTTAAAGAAACAAAAAAAAAATCGATTTAAAAGTTGCACATATGTAATTTTTCTTGTTACACGATAAAAACACGGATTTTAAGTACAAAATTGATAACAAAAGGTCTAGTTGTGGTTTTTAACGGAACAAAAAAAAAAAAAAACTGCCGCAAGTATTAGGGTTAGAGATAAACTAACCAACAAAGGAAGATGAAGAGACAGTTTGTGGAGAAGAGCTCGCTCTATCAGAGCCAACTAACAAACATCTCTCTCTCGCCAATGAACATCTTTTAGTTTCCCCCTCTATCTCTTATACTGTTTAATGAAAACAATAAAAATAAACTATCGCCGGATTTTTGTATATAAAAAAAAAAAGAAATGTATAATTATATTTTTATAGTTTAAATTGAATTTAAACTATTTATTACATTGATTTTAATTCAGAAATTTTTCAATTAAATTTCAACCAATATAGATTATATAAAATTAAAAGAAAATTATAAATCCTTTTTTCTTTTTTGTTAATTGTTTAGGAAATTTCTTTATTTTTAGCCATGTTAAAATATCGATACCAAGTGTTTCGATTTAAAGCACAACTTTATCGCTTAACTTTCGTAAAATATATCCAATTATTAATAATTGTTAGAAAATTAAATATTAATTAGATTAAGATTTATAGTTTTTTAAAATTTGAATTTCATTCTCACATTTAATTGCGAAATAAAAATTCTGTGAATAATCATCAAGTTTTTCATTACTTCCATATTTTTTTAAATTACAGTGAAAAACGTTTAACACGAAAACGTTTAACATGAAAAATTGGTTAACACGAAATCATACTGTGGCTCCGACAAAATACTCTGTAATTTCATTCATTTTTTTTTTTTTCTTTTAACACGAAACAAATATCGCTAATCACGAAAAGATTTCACTTCTCGGACGAGCAAAATATACCTGTTTTCTGCAGTCACATCGTCACGCAGACTTTTTTGGCTTATTTTTTTTTTCGTTAGATGGAACAAAATAAAAATGGCTGCCACTGTTGCTAGGTTTCCTTCCGTTTGACTTTGATTAGGTCAAAACATTTGAGTTAGTTTTCGAATTCGGTGAATTTTGTGTTTTTTTTTATAATTTTAAAACATAAATTATTTTTTTACTAGGACAACGGCAGAGAAATTGGGAGAAAACCGTTATCTTATCGTTTAACACGAAAAAATATTTCGGTCTCGTCAGTTTCGTGCTAAACGTTTTTCATTGTCTATTCTCCTACAATGATTAGATATTTCACTTAAGTTACCATTGATTTTTACATTCACTTACTAGTGTAAAGAAAAAGTGATATATCTGCGTTGGAGTGGGAGGAGGTGGTTGGACAGCATAACTTAGAAACGAAAAGTTGGAGAAAATTTTGTAACTTAATGTTTCGTTTAAGTTTTACCAGAGAACCTGATAATAAAGATTTGGACGAAATCGGTCGACCGGAAATGCCACTTTAATGAATGAAAGATTTTTTATTTTTTTTTACTTTTTTGCGATTTTTCTCGAAAACGTCTTCAACGATTTCACATAAAGAGCTGTAACTTTTATTTGAAACATTGTTCCGGGAAAATTCATTTTAGGTGAGTTTTGATAGAAGGGGTGGGATTTGCTTTCCTTTAAATTGCTATTTTAGTTTATTATTATTGTTGTTCTATCATCTGTATAATAATATTACTAAGAAAAAAATGGGTTCCAAAAATTCTGAGTTTCCGGATAATCAGTTGACCGGAAGTGCAACCTGAATTTCCGCTTGGAAGATGATGGGAAATATACCCATGGGTTCTGAGTGGTTGGTTCTAGCCCCAAACATCCCTGCCCCAGTTCTTTGAGGGTCTTAGATCCGGCTGTATATCACTTAGTGGCATGCTTACTGATACTAGACAGGGCGGATCCCTTGCTCCACTCACTTTTCGTACTTAGTTTTGAAGAAAAGTTTCTAACGAAGATGTATTTCTTAATCATACATGCCCTAGGGAGGATCCAGGGGAGAAGGCCAGCAGAAGGGAATGTCTGCTCCCTAGAGCCCCTAGCTAAAGCCCTATTCTGAGCATTCTGAGGAGGGCTCCCCTTTAAATACGACCTTACTGAACTTTTTTTTTCAGTTTTTTGCGATTTTATCCATGCAGATACCAAGGAGTTCCGTTAAACTTGGCACACTACTATATATTAAGAGTCCTATCACTTTTGTTTTTCAACTTTTCTGAGAAAATTCATTAAGGATGGTTTCTCAAAAAAAAAAAAAATAGTCGCTTTATCATCAATTGTTATAGCACTGAAGACAACTACACAGAGAAATTCGTGTGATTCATTTTTCATTTTTATCACCAAATATTCAGTTTATCTGGTTTCTATATTTGTGAGCTGTGATATATGGGTGTTAGTGTTTGGATATGTGTGAAATCCTTAGATTTTCATCACCAGCAACAACAAACAAAACAAAATAAGTTGTTATAGTTGGTTCCGCAGAGCTAGAAAGCATCAGAGATATTTTCCGTGATAGCCTCTTCTTTTTGTGGTCATCGACTGGTTTCGGGCGTTTGCCCATTTTCAGGATGCGTTTGTCAAACAGTGTAATAACATAGACTTGCACAGAGCAAATTCAGTTTACACACTCCTTTTTCTTTTACATTTTGTAACTCAACTTTTTCTTACATTTTTCTCAACTTATAATTGACATATTTTCTTCCAACTTTGATTTTTGGTGTGAATGGTGAGTAAAACAAAGTTTAAAGGAAAATATATCCTGCAGACCATTTTCGGAAAACTTCTTTTATTTTGAATTCAAGAGTCTCTAAAAGTTCTTCCAAGTGCTCCCCACAAGTCTGACATGTTGGCAATATTTTCTTTTGCAATGATAAAAGAAATGGATAATATATGATATTGTTTTCAAAACTTGCAAAAATTTAAGTTGCATGGATACTTATTTTTTTTTTTTAATATATTTTCGGAAAAATCCTTTACAATACAAGCCACTAATGTGAAAACCCTCGACGGATTTATAGAAAATAACTTATTCACATAATCGTTACGTAAAATTTGTTTGTTTTTTAAAATAAAATATTTAGTTATTTTCATTGGTTGGTGGGTTAGCAATCCAATGGTTTTTGGGTATTTCTAATGATAAGATCTTAATAATTCCAGTTATAATAGTATGGAAAAGTAAAAATCAGAAGAAAGAAAAGTTTTGTGGCTCAATTTGCAATTTTCAATCGATTTATTTCCAAAAAGAAAGTAGAGGATTATTCAATGAGTAAAGTAAAAAAAAAAAAAAAAAAAAAAAAAAACTGGTGTGAAACCCTCACACGACTTTCTCTTACTGCAGTTTACGCAGATTTAATTGACAAATTTTTTTAGAAACAAAATTGACTTTGAAGTGATATTGAGGGTCTGTCAGTTAATTTAAATTTAAATTTGTATAATCTTTGTTGGTTTTTGACAGAACGCTCCACATAAGGCCGCTCAGATATCCAAGTAAAATCCCCAACACCATTTTTATAGCCAGCCCAACTAAACATTGTGATATCTGGTATTTTATCCGACGCAGCCATACACATTCATTTTGTTCCTGACCGGTTTCGGATTTTAATCCATCGTCAGAACAAATTCACCAAGTTCATGTAGAGAGTACACTTCAATGTAATGTTTCTGTTACACTGTTGGTTTGTTGTTTGTATATATGTGCGTTAGGTTATAAGGTTATGTTACATGTGTGTGTGATTAATGACAAAATTAATGACACATACAGACGTAACATAACCTTATAACCTATCGCGCTTATATACAAACAAAAAACAACATGTGTGAGTGTAACAGAAACATTACGTTGAAGTGTACTCTCTACATGAACTTGGTGAATTTGCTCTGATGATGGATCAAAATCCGAAATCGGTCAGGAACAAAATGAATATGCATGGCTACGACGGATAAAATATGTTATCCAGCATTGCGGACCCATCCGCATATTCATGAAACATTGTAAAGAAAATTTATTGATTAAATTGTATTAATTGGGTTAAGAAAAAGTGTGTGAGTATTTCACGCTAGATTTTCACATTAAAAAAAAAAAGCAAACCAAAAAACGAT
>JAAEAF010010172.1:0-24714 GCA_011037195.1 Triatoma infestans
TTCTTACAAAAAATAGAGGAATCTATTTCTTAAATGAAAACCACACCTCTCCATTTGACAAAATGAAGTTGGTGCCTGTATCTCGCTTCTGGAAGCACCAAAACAAATTTGCAAATTAAATTTGGTTTTCTAACAAAAAACTACGGGGACACGTATTTTTCAGTTTTTTTTCTAGCTATCTTAGTTTCCGAGAAAAAGTCGTTATCCATATACCTTGGGACACCCTGTATAATAGGTTTGAGAAGGAGAGAAATTGGGTTAGATAGATAAATAAACTAGAAGTATGGGTGAACACTGTATAGTAAAGTAGCACAAACTGCTTGGACTTTACACTAAAATAAATAAAATGGTAGTGAGAGGTAAAGAGAAAAGGTTGATGATATGTTGTGACTGCTATATGAATTCTGTTGCTGCAAGACTGCCGGTAGATTCCCTTCTATGGCTGACACAGCTGTATTTAAACAGTTTCCGCCACTCAAGTCTGGCCTAAACTAGAGAGTGATCCTGCCGCTCTCTCTCTGCTTTGGATCCCACTCTTCGGATCCTATTACATTTTACATTAATTTATACGTATTATATAGATAAGTTTTGATGACTTAGCAAAGTTGAATATTATTACTATTATCTTAAAGGAATCCTATTACATAAACTTCCTAATTTGCCTAAAGGGACCAAAAGTGATACATGTTCCTTAGATGAAGTAGACACGTTTTGCTCTTCAGGGATCACGTAACTAATGAGATAAGATTTATATGTCATTCTGGATTTAGATGAAGACATTTTCTACGTTTGTACTGGAAAGTGAGAGAGAGTTATCCTTACACCAGATCGAAAACCTATACCATTCTCCATACTGTCCTCTACAAGAGTAAATGCCGTGAAATAGTAGATATACTAGGCCTATCTTTTCTTACACTCTCTATAGGTAACCTTATCTCTTTCTCTTGTTGGCCACAACTCACTTACATCCGTTTTCTAAAACAGGAAAGAATATATGTGTGTGTGTGTGCGTGAGTCTGTGTGTGAAATAAAAAGTATAGAGAGTCACTATTGCAAGTGAACGACACTCTGAAAGCCAATAAGTAAAGGGTTGCCAGAGTTACTGAGCAGAACGAGGAAAAAAAAAAAACATTCGGTCCACTATATCCACACTTTAGTATTAGCCATTTTACCCAAATAAATCTTGTCACAAACCTTAACGTAGACATTTCCCATATCACAACTACTTACCCCTCCCTTAAAATGGGTTCGTTTTTTTTTTTCTTTCTTTTATTCCCCCACCCATTTCCTTGCGGATACCATTCAAAGCAGAGTGCCTTAATATTCCAAAAAATATTTCCAGTCATATTTTGCTGATTTATTTGCTTTTATATTTGTTTAGATAAAGCTAGAGATATGAACTGGGATTATTTTTTTATTTATAAAGTTTTATTGGTAAGACTTTAGAATTTTGAACTCTAAACTGTTATTATACGATTCCTTCATCTAAATAATATTAATTAGAATTAAATAAATAGCCAAATTTTGTAAACAAAATTTCAAAAAAAATATGAAAATTTTTACAATATTTTTAGTAGAAACTTTATGATAAAATTACCACCCAACTCAGGTAAAATTCACTTTTGAATTTTGAGAATCTTCGTCTTAAAATGCCTAGGAATTATTAGCACATAATTGAAAATGTGGCTGGATCCGCAATGCTGGATAACATCCGCTATTTCATCCGTCGTAGCATGCATATTGGTTTTGGTCCTGACCGGTTTCGGATATTCATGTCATCGTCAGAACAAATTCACCAAGTTCGTGTAGAGAGTTCATTTCAACGTAATGTTTCTGTTACACTCACACTTATTGGTTGTATGTATGTGGGAAGGTTATAAGGTTATGTTACTACATGTGTATGTTTATGTTGCATGACATGAAGTGAAATTATTATAAAATGTGATGAGGCATTAGAAAATAGTGTGTAATAAACAGCATGTTTTGAAGAATACTTTATAACTAAATTTTAAGACGGTTGTTAAGCATGCTCAGTGTTTTATCAAGTCATTTTCTTTGGGGAGGGGAGATAGGTTATTTCGGGAGTAAACTGTACTAATAAGATTAGATAAATTTTTAAAAAAAGGCAATTAATGAGTGAATTTTAAAGAAAGGCAATGCAAAGTTTCTTACATATCAATTTACTTACATGTTCTCTTATATTAACCCTGCTTCTTTTTCACATTTATTTCTTGCTTGTACAAATTTTTCACTGTCCATAAACTTTGCATTGCCTTTCTTTAAAATTCACTCATTAATTGCCTTTTTTTAAAAATTTATCTAATCTTATTAGTACAGTTTACTCCGGAAATAACTTATCCTCCCCGCCCTCACTAATGAAAATGACCTGATAAAATACTGAGCATGCTTAACAACCGTCTTAAAATTTAGTTAGAAAGTATTCTTCAAAACATGCTATTTATTATACACTATTTTCTAAAGCCAAATCACAGTTTATAATAATTTCACTTTGTCATGAAACATACACATGTAGTATCATAACCTTGTAACCTTCCCACATACATACAACCAACAAGTCTGAGTCTGCAGAAACATTTCGTTGAAGTGAACTCTCTACACGAACTTGGTGAATTCGCTCTAAAGATGGATGAATATCCGAAACCGGTCAGGACCAAAACCAATATGCATGCTACGACGGATAAAATATCGGAAATTAGCACATAACTTAAAAAAAAATTACTAAATAGGTTGTTGAAATGTTGAATAACTAATATCATTTTTAGATAAAGTACAAATTGAATACATAGATATAAATAGAATTCAATAACCAGTCAAGCAAACTCATAAAAAATTAAATCTTCACCAAAATGTGCTGACAGGATAATCTCCAATTTAGAAAGTTTTGTTAGTATATTCCAACCCACGCAGACACACAGCCATACAACAATGCACAACACACACAAAATGCTTTAGTGGAAAAATCTTTTGGCAATGCTGTCTCCAGTTACCAATCAATGGAAAAACTTACTTTTCCAAAGTGGACAGAAAAACCAAAAACTTTCAACTAGAAGTAGAACCAATTGGGGGGGTCAATAAATGGACAAGAAACAGTGAGTGGTCTATACTTTACGAGAAACTGATTGGGGCTATATAGAGGGAACAGTGAAAAACCTCAATGCTGGCAAGAGGATACCTATTTTCTCGCTTTTCACTAACAGATAGAATAGAGAAAAACTTTTTTTTTTTCCACACAGAGAAAAGAAGACTATAAGTTTTTCCCTTGGGAGAAAATTACTTGGAAAACTCATTCGGATCTTGATACGCAAGGAAAGGTCTGTTTGGTAGGATGTTTATGATGGTATGGGGAAAAAGGTCAAGCTAAAGAACTCTAGACAGGTAATACAGCACACTCTTAACTATAAAGTGAATTCAATCATAAAGAACGTCAGGTTGGGCAAATTATCTCTACCAAATAGAAACTGCAAAAACCTCAGTGGTTTTTCCACAAACTTTACAACGTTTTATTCCTTATCACAAAGCAACTGGAGGAGTTTTCATCGTCGGAAAGACTTTATTGAATTAAGAAAAGTATGATGAATTTCCTGCTAGTAAAAAGTAGTTTATATTGATATTATCATAAAGTTTCTTTCAATAAGTGAACCAAAAAAAAAAAAAAAAAAATTGAATAAAACTGATTTAGTTCATTAAATCGACTTATTTGTGAAAGTAAATCGTACTTTAGAGAAGGTGGAAATTCCAGAATTCTAGGGAGTGGTCACATGCTAACACAAAGATGATTTCTTTTACATCTTTTCCCAGCACTCTTTTAGAAGTTTTTTCCTATTTGTTGAAAATTTCCTCAGAAGATTAATGAATTAAAATTTTATTTCCCAGAGAGATTTTATTGAAGGCTCTTCTCTTTTTGATTTCCTTTTGGAGTATTAATATCTTATCATAATTTCCTTCCAAAACTTCCCCTTTCTCTCTTACATCATCTTCTTGTTTGTCATACTTTCTTTCATAGACACCGAGAAATATTTCCTTCTTCTTCTTCTTCTTTCCCTGAGACTCTTATACCTTTCAGCATCGAGCCAGATATTATGCCTCTACCCATCCATTCCATTTACTCTCTCTTGAGCTGTTCATAGACGGTCAATTGTCCTCTTTTAACCCCTAGGCGCTCAATGTATTCTAGGTCATCCTTGGTCTTCCTCTGGGCCATTTACCTGTAGTTCTGACCTCCATCGGACATCTCGCCTTATTATATTCTTCCTTTCTGCAGATGTCGTCATTTCAACTGTCGCGTCTCCATCTCTTTCATTAGGGGTTCTATTTCTAGGCTACTTCTTATTCTTTTGTTTCTTACCTTGTCTCGCCTAGGCTTCCCTTCAATGCGACGAAGAAACCTCATCTCTGCAGCCGTGATCCGGCTTGCGTGCTTATCTAACATCGGCAATGATTCGGTCCCATATTGGAGAAGTGGTAGGTAAGTCGTCTTAAAGATGGTCAACTTCACTGCTTTACTTATTTCTTTTTTACCTATAATCGTATTATTGATTTGGCTAAAGACTTGGTTGGCAGCTCTAACGCGATTTATTACTTCCGGATCTACCTCGGCTTATAATTGCACCCAGGTATTTGAATTCCTCTACCTGTTCCAAAGCACTTCCTTTGCATTCAATACGAATGGCTTCAAAGGCCCTACCTATGTGCATTACTTTACTTATGCTAATATTCAGCGACATTCCCTTCTATTTGAGCCTTCATTCCACTCGGTGACCGAGTCCTGAAAATGCTTTTCCGAATCCGCTAGTAGGACCACATTGTCAGCATATAGAAAGGATTGTGCACATATTGGCCTCATTTTCCAGTTTCCTATTGTGGCTATAGGAGTTCTTCTTTTACATATCTTGTGGATCTCATCCATAAATATAATAAATAGCAAGGGACTTAACTGTCTCCTTGCTTTACTCCTTTTTCGAGGTTGAATGGACTCGATTTTTCTCCATTAAGTCTAACTACTGTCTTAGGTTTCGGGTACACTGATTTGATGGCCTCTATTAGCTAGTTAGGAACGTTCTTTTTTCTTAGGGCTTGCCATATCTCATGTCTTGGAACTGAATCAAAAGCTGCTTCCAAGTTAAGAAATGCCAAGTAAAGATTTTTTCCCTTCTCCCAGGTCTTTTCCAGTATGATTCGCAGAGAGAAAATATTATCCTGAGTTTGCCTCCCTGATCTGAATGCCATCTATTCCTCCTCCAGGTCATCCTCCACCAATCCTAGATCCTAGTATACATTTTGTAGACAACTGAGGAAAGGCATATGGGTCTATAGTTTTTACAGTCGCTTGCATTTCCTTTTTTATGTATAGGGATAATTATATTATATTCCTACTCCTTAGGAATTCTTTTCTTCGCCCATATCCTTAGAAACAGCGTATGCAAGGTTTTGATCAACTCAGGCCCTCCATATCTTACTAATTCAGGATCAATGCCGTCAATACCAGAAGCTTTCCCCGTTTTTATCTTCTCCAAAGTCAATTCCACTTACTCTTCGCATATTGGTTCATCTGCCTGTTCTTGGTTCATCTGACATCCACCTGATTTATATTCTCCGCCCTCATTTCAGTTTTCCTAATTTCCATTTTTCATTTTCTATATTTAGGGCTAGATATTCCAAACGGAAAATTGTTATCAGTCCTTTCGACTGACTGACAAGAGAATTAAAAAATGTTTCGTAAGTGCCTCGAAAAATATTTAAAAAAAAAAAAATCAATAACAAGTTAATTTTTGCACATATATTGTTATAATAATAAATATTAAATTTATAGATCATTAACGAACTACCCAAAAAAATAAATAAATATAAATATTAGGCCAACTTAACACACATAAAAGAAGAATTAATGGAAAGAGTCGTGAGGGAGGGGCAATGTCCCCATAAAGCCAACATATAAATAATATAATATATAGAAGTATAATAATATAAAATACAATATATGGTATTGTAGTCAATATAATAATTTTTAATGATTAAAAGTTAAGTTCATTTTATATAACAGAGGGGTTGTTACCCTCTTTAAAAGAGGAAGTAAATTTCTTAAAAGAGTTCACTGCCTTGGGAAAGATTGGAAACTCTTGCAATATTCTAATTTTATCCATTGATATTTTACATGAGGTGTATACTATAACGAATTGACACTTTAGTGTGAAACCTGATGTCCCAGTTTTCCTTTAAAATCAATTTCCTCTGAATAGAAAAATCAAACAAAGAGAATACGTCTATATAAATATATATACATATTTTTAAGTGAAGTTGTCCTTTCAGTCAAATGGTTATTAACTTAAAATTTAGAAAATTGACAACACCTGTAACACTATTTAATATTTTAGAGAGAAAATCTGATCTCAAAGCTCCTAAATAAACTCTTTAAACGTAATTTGTTTAGAAAAATTTAACTTATAAAAAATGGTAGAACTTTATCTAAATGATAGATTCTGGAGCACATAATACGTAGTTTAATTTTTGTTTTGTTTTTAAATCATTAATTCCTCGTATTTGTTGTTTTGATGTTTATCCAGACATAAATATACTCACACACGCATAGTCACTCTCTTTCCCTCCCACACTCATCATTTTCTGAAAAATAATTTGGTCATGCTCACTAAAGTCATTAAAGACATATTGCCACTGAAAATTCAATTTCCTTCGATACAGTATTTTTAAATACAAAATTTTGTTAAATCGTCTCCAGATAGCCCGATTGTTTTAAGAACACAAAATGACAATGAGATATATAAAAATAATTATTTCTAACCAGAAAGTTACTTTATAAATTGCTAATATCTTTTTATTATTTTCTGACTTTGAACGTGATGAAAAATAGAAAAAAATAAATTTACATACATAAACGTAGAGAAGATTTTTGGGGGTTGGATATAGAAAGAATGTAGAAGAGAAAAGTATACAGACTGAGAACACTGATATATTAATTGAGAACCAGAGCTATTGTAAAGACTTTACAGAATTGTTATAGAATGTGGTAGCGTGAATAGAAATGGACTGAAATGGTGATAATGTTAGTGGCTAGTGACGTTTTCTTGATGACAATGACAATGTGTGTACAAGACCAAATAGTACACTGAGTCTACCTTATATATGTTTGTAGAAAACTTTTTCTACTTCTCCTTCCTGATTTCCTAGGGATTGAGGTAGACGGATCTTGATTCGATAGAGAGATGCGTTACGTCTCATGTGACGTGGCGGACGACACAGCAGTTGGTCGAATTGCCATATGGTTTTTTGTTGCAGGCATGATATGTAGCCAGTAAACTATTATAGTATATATACATACTACATAGCTAGCTTCGCCAAACCACTCCCCCCACTCTTAACTTTCTCAAAAAAAAAAAAAAAAAAATCTGTGTCAAATTGTGCAAAACCGCTTGAAAATCCGTCCAGCCAAATTTGCAATATTAATGCATTTCACCAAAAACGTGACCAAAATCGTCACCGTTATTCCTGACCATTAACGAGACGTAAACTTGCTTAATTTCTTTCTTATAGGTATAGAATATTTTATTCATTTCTATGTATGTATTGATAATGTCAAATATATTTAAAAAAAAATAAATTAATTAACCCAACTGTTTTTTTAAAATCTAAGAAAAATCACATGTAACCATGATTACTAATGATATTTTTTCTTAAATACATATTTAATTTATTACAACCAAAATATTATTTTGTATATTAACTTAGTTGCAAGTTAACTTATTTCACGCTATTATTATTCAGCTAGAGTAGTGATTTAGAGTGGGGATAATAAGCTTAGAGTGCTGCAATACCATTAGTATAACTGCTAAGATAATGTCTATACTAACAATTAGCCTACCCACTTAGAAACTAAAATGGCTGGCTAGAAAGTCAACTAGTTCGTACAAGTGTCAAATAGAAGAGGTTCATGGTGTAAATTCATCAAATGTGTAACATATGTAGAAAATTACTTTAGAAATATGATGTATAAATTATTGTTTCAAGAGAATGGGAGAGAGAGAGAGAGAGAGAGAGAGAGAGAGCGACAGTCCAAATGTAGCAAAGTTTCATCTATTAATATTATCAGTCATCAAAAAAAAAAACAAAAAAAAAAATCAATAAAATTGATAAAATTAATATCTAGATATTTACCCTGAAAATTAGTAGAATATTTGCAGCCATTGTTTTAAACTAGTTAACGATATTTACAAGCTAAACGTTCCCTGTTCAAGATTGTGTTAACAAAACAAGAAGTTCCTCTGACTTTATCTCATTTATAGAAGCTCATTATTGTATTAAATACTAAAATCTAGTTTATAAGTTCCTAATTTTGGCTAGACCTAGTTCACTTCCGTTAAATCTTTCAGCTGAAAAGATTACGAAATCGAAGTGGATGTAAGTAATTTTTTTAAAAATAAATTTCTCACTTATACAAACTTAGTGTCAAATAGAACAATTTTTTAATCTAATTAATAAACTTAAATTGCAATTCAAGATTATTAGATTGGAGAAATTCTGTACTGTTTTTTGCGATAGGATAGGATGAGTTATGGTGATGTATAGGAATAAGGGGCAGTAGGGACTACCCATTTTAGGGACAAAATCCTTTCATTCTTCTTGTTTAATTTGTGTTAACCATTCAACATGTCTAATTAGTAATCGTTCAATTCAAAATGACAATAATCGTTCTTATTTCTTTAATAAAATTTCTTGATATAAAGAGTTCTTGTATTTATTATTTTCGAACGCCTGAAAACTGGTCGATGACCACAAAACTGGCCGATCACGGAAAATATCTCTGATTATTTATTATTTTCCCAGAAAACCCCCAGAAAATAATAGTAATGTAATATTATTTTATATTATTAAAAATATTGTTAAATAAATTGTGACGAGACAATATTCTGATGCTTAAATTGAGTGTCACTAAATTCAAGAAACTGATGGGATGCTTCTTATTATTGCCTATTATCGTGCTATTGAACGTTAATTTGACACGCTCTAAGCGATGGCGTTGCTCAACAGTGTCTACCATTTGAAGCAATAAGCTCCGTGCAATTCCCTGTGAAGTGATCTTTCGTATAAATAGGGTTGAATTTGCAATCGAAAATCAAGTTTATAAAAAAGACTTCAGCAAATTTAGAAGTAAGAAATATTTCTACAACAGCTTCTAGGAACAATACGTTAGCGTGTCTATAAACAGTATTCTCAAGTCAACAAACAAGTCGTCTCATATCAAAAGACTTAATACAATGGTCATCAAAAATGAAGTACTTACGAACACCACACTTATGAACATATCAGTCTCTTACGAGCTCAGCAGTCTCCAGTCTGAAGAAGTTACCTTCGACTTACAGTCTCGCTGTCCTCATCTCTTACTCTATAATACTCCTAGTAAGAGTAAGAGAATTATAGAGTAAAGCACTGTTTTATAATTAGTGCTTGTCTTTTTTCTTCAATCCGAACGGAAATCATCAATATATCAATTTCCACAATTATACTTTCTAATTTGTGGTTCGACCATCTTACCCCGGTCTAGGAGCTTTCGCTCATCGATAGGTAAGTATAAATAAACTGTCTTGTGCAGTTTGTACTCATAATGCAGGATTATTGCCTATCGATTATGATGAATGATCCAAATAGGGGTAAAAAGTTGTATGCATCGCAAAACTTATGATTCGGCCGGCTATTATCAGAAGTATAATAGATTGTTTTAAGGGATGATTGCATTGCGACCTGAAAGATTTATTGTGCCCCCGGAGCCTTCTCAGTACACTGCCGGTCTCCAAGCAGTGTTCTTTAGCTATAGACAACACTGCTCATCACCGTACAGTGAATTGTAGAGGCTCCTAGGAAGAGAAAATCTAAGGGCAGCATGCTAGATTCGAACCCGCGTTTCTAGTCCAGCGCGCTACCACAGAGCTAATACGTTCCTTCTCCCTTGGCTTACGCCAATTAACTAGGGACGGAGACCTTAGTTTGCGTACTGTTTGTCCTTGTCTGTAAAGTGTAGAGTGTATGCAGCTGAAATGTATTGTGTACTTTTCTGACGAAGTGCATGGAGTACTGAGCTGTGGTAACCCGTGGGGGTCGCTATTCCTCAAGTAACTGCATGTAACAGATACTCCTTGCGGGCTATCAGAAGTATAGAGCGATTCAAATTAGAAACTAGAGAAACAATAAGCTTGAGATATTAGACAATTTTTAGAGTAGAGTTCTGAAGTTCAAGGGGTCAAAAAATCATTAAGATTACTATACTTCAGCGAAGCTGAACCATTTTGTGCTAATGTACCAAATATAGGTTTCTTCATTCATCTCTCGTGATTTATTCAATTTAGTCCTGCAGTTTAAATAATAATAATTCATAACTAACTATTGGATAACTTAATATTTAATAATAAAATCTATAAATGCAATATAATGATAAATATCAAATTATTCCATTAAGTGTTTTACTACTGTATGTATAAGTGACACCTCAATATCCAGTTTTGAGTAGAGCAGGTCAACTTGATGTTTGTCTAGAGACCGAAATAAAGCAAATTGCTCACAATTTCCATGACCTATAATATTCAACTGACAGGTCGTGTAGGTCAATCCCACTGGTGTGGTGGGTGTGTGTGTGTGTGTGTGTGTCTGTTTGTATAAAATATTAATAAATTTGTCGCATATAAAACATACACTAACAAAAAAGCCCTCTATCTAGGCGAAATAGTGACCTAATTTATTACTGAGTTATTTATAATCCATTTGTATTTATTATGTTTTGCACCACGTGGCAAGTTCACAGTACATTTTAAAAATTCCATCATGAAAACAATTACTGATCAAGGAAAAAAAAAATATCGACTTAAAACTAGCAGTGATAACTCTTTTAATTATGTTAGAATTCAATTAGAAATAATGATTCCATGGATTTGTATCTGTAAGCGATTATTCAATATCTATCGACTGATTTGCTTAAAAATTGTAGCAAAAAAAACACCATATATCGATCCTTTTGCCTAATGTTATCTTGTTGTGTTCGAACCTGTAAAGGAAACAGTTTAAATAACTATAAAATTAATTGACAGTGCAAACGATGTGGTTGCTGGGATTACTTGAGAGTATGGATAATTCTTCAGCGATAATTTGACCTGTTTTTTTTTTTTTTAATTCATGTTTACGTAATAATGTAAATCGAATTTATAATCATGTTTGATTGTAATTAATTAAAAAAAAATAAATTTGCAGGAATATATGGATAATATAATTGGGACTTTTATCAAGGTTAGGGGGGGGAAAAAAAATACTCGAAAATGAAATGTGCCGTAAGATAATGTAGTGGAAGAAAGAAATGGAAAAAATAATAGTTTTGGTAAATAGTTTAGTGAAATCATTTTGTGAATTTTAGTTAGTTCAAATAGTTATTTTAGTGAAGGGGAAAGAGCCAGGTACTAGGCCTATTTAGGTCAATGGTACTGAAGACACAAAGGGACAAGTAACAGTTAGGCTAAGACAATACACTCCCTCCAAACATACCAGCATTAATTGAAAAGATTTGGACTAACAATTAGAAGGTATTCCTTTAAGACAGTCTGTATTATACATTCAATCAGAACACTTATCCTTCGCTCTCTTAGCATCAGTGCCAGTCATAAGTTGAAACATAAGAGTTTTGTACTTAATCTAGATAAATAATTAATTTATAAACATAATAGTTGTGATATTGTAAAGTATTTAAATTCACTTAGAGATTAATATATTTATATTAAAAACAGTGGTGATCTCTTGATTATTTCTTAATACTTCTATCTCTATCACAAACATATGCACAAGCCCTTTACAAAACCGCTCAAGCCACTACTACTACTACACAACAACACACCACGCCAATAACATTTCAATAACATTAAGAACCAATGAAACTGGTTTCGTTATAGTTTACAATCATCACAGCCATATTCGCTAACTGAAAAACCTATTAATTATTATATAATATATAAAATTGCTGGCAAACATAATTAATATTGCAAGATTGACGAATAGTGGCTGTCAATTAATAGCTGTTTCTTTTGGGATAGATGACCAGGTAACTGTTGCGGGAAAATGGACGGCAATATTATAAGTCCCCAAAATTTAGCTTAAATTTAGATACTGCTGAGATTAAAGGTTATAATGGAAAAAATGTGAAGCTCATAGTGGTAGGAGAAGAAGAGGAGATTGTTAATCAGGACGTTACGAAATTTTATCATTTTTTTAAATAATTGATTTTCTTAGCAAATCTTTTGCTCTAAGATAGTACAAAATTTTGGGGTAACCGAGCTTTAAAGAATTTTATGGAGTTACGAAATTCACAAATAAATATATTAAATTTATCGTCTTTAAATTTCTGAACTAATCAGGGTTAATCTCTTTTTTAAAAAGATTAATAGAATTCTTCGGATTGATTTTTCTTTTGATTTGAAATATTTACAAATCATTACGCCTCTTGGAATAAAACAGAAACAAAAGAGAAAAAAATAATGCAATTTGCGGAAAAGCTGTAAAAATAAAACATGACTACCTACTACAAAATTGCAAAATGTACTGACACTAAGAAGTTTCAAAATATTACTAACGGAAGGATTAGTTTACTGGTAGCGTGCTTGGAGGTTCCGGGTTTGAGTACGGCAGTGCTGTCCTTAGATTTTCTTTACTTAGGAGTCTCTACAGCTAACTGTCCCATGATGGGAAATGTTGTCTATAACGAGAGAGCCCTTTCCGGATGACAATAAGAGCTTTTAGGGTATTGTGCCCTGAAGTCACTAATGCAAATTTAAAAATATCCATTTTTCCAAGAATGGAGAAAGACATGATTTAGAAGAATTCAGAAATAAAGTACGGCCGGAATTTGCTACAGCCATTAAGTCATCTATCAACACTTACAGGTATTAAACCACTTAGTCGGTTGTTTAAGGCGATAAGATTCGTAATCAGATTTCCTGCAGATCCAATATATAGATTTTGTGAATTAAAGGAAGAAACAGCTATTCACCGTATACTCTGGTCCGTGAAGATTTAAAACAGGAAGTTCGTGGAAGATTTTAAACTTATTGTCCAGTTTATTCAATCAGTTATGAATCTTTTCGGAAATATAACTCCGTATTTTCACTTTTGTGGGAAGGGATAGTATTTGATGGGCACCAAAAGGGAATTATTCTCACAACAGAAATTCAGTAAAGCATCATTTGGCTGGATAAAGTGCTGATTAAGATTACAAGGAGTGAAATTTAGACGGAAAATTGATGCTAGGAAGGCAGGCTTTGAAGAGCCATCCCCAGAAATCTTAGACAAGCTTAGACTTAGGTAAATGTAAATAACATTCATTTATGTCTTTGTCGGATACAGCGCTTCCCATGGTAGGATGGGAAGTAATCTCAACTAAAGCCACCCCAGTCAGGTCTAATGTAAACACAATAATCACTCGGAACTTGCAGATTGAAGAATCAAAGATCACCAGACTCCCGGCTAGACCGTAGGAATTCAGGGCAAGTGGAAATCCCTTGAAAGAAAGAAGAAAGAAAAGCAATTCGGGATGACCCAAATGTTATCAGTTATATAAAGGAATTAGTTGATCGTTGATGAATTATGTTATGAAGAAATTTGGTGAGGATCGATCAAGAAAAAACATTCAATTATGCCAACGTTTCGACAGAGTTTCCGGTCTTTATCAAGGCATTAATGTATAGAATATATTAAAGAATGTATACATATTAATATAGAATATATTAATTTCTATATATTAAAGCCTTGATAAAGACAGGAAACTCTGTCGAAACGTTGGCATAATTGAATGTTTCTTTCTTGGCCGATGCTCACGAAATTTCTTCACTTTCATTTCTGTAGATGATTTAAGACAAGACACTAGTAACTTTTAATTTTCCTTTTTATGTTTTTGCAATGTAACAAATGTGTATGTTTAAAAATTCTTTCTTCATATCTTCACAACTTTCTATATATTAAAGCCTTGATAAAGACAGGAAACTCTGTCGAAACGGTGGCTTAATTGAATGCTTTTTCTTGACCGATCCTTACCAAATTTCTTCATAAGGTTATCAGTTAGATTTAAGCAAGTGAAAGGTGTGTCAATACTTGTCTTCTAGGCGAGAATAACTTCGAAATCATCCAGGCAATGTAATATTGCTTTTTATACTATCTATCAATATATTTATGTGCAATTATTTTAATCCAAACAAACTGTATAATGGTAACTCTTCATCTCTTCTACAGTCTTTTAATCCTTTCATCTTTTACAAATCTAAATTTAGATTATAAATTAATCCTGTTTAATTTTTATCTCATTAAATTATATAACAGATATTGTTTCCTTAATAAATCTCATTTTATTTTCACAATAGATCTCAACAGCTATCTAATGTACATATAATTAACTATTATTAACAGCCTCTCCAAAAAATTCTAATTGGTATTTTTGTTTTTTAAGTTTAATTATTTTAATGAAATACATTGTTCTTTTTATATATATGTTGGATATAAATAAATTCCTCATATGAAATATTGATTTTATGTTTAATTTAACTGGTAGTGGTGACTATATAAATACCGCACATAACCTGTTTAACCAAACTGGAATACCTTCTCTGCCAGCTGTGTGCTATGACATCATACAGAAATAGAAGTAAGCGAGTGTATGTGTGTGTGTGTGTGTGTATGTGTGCGCGTTTGTATGTAAGTGTTTGCTGTTTGTGCGTATTTATGTATATATAGTGGTATACTTGAAATATATATCTGTGTGTGTGTGAGTGTATGCGTATAAGATGAGGTGTGTGAGTGAGATGGCGGGAATAGGTAGGGGTCATCATGAAATATTCAACTCCATACATCTTCTCAGTTGCCTAAGGTCGCCCTAAACTTGTGGTAGTAGTACAAGCTTTGTGGTTATTCGTTTCTTCTTAAACAGAGACGTGAACTTTATAATAAATATATCATCTCATATTTCGCTAAACCTTAACCCCCCTCTTCATTACTATTATTCTACTTTGAAATAATCAAATTATTAACCTTCTTTTATCAAAATTTATACTTTTTTTATTATAGGTTGAATACATTGTTGCTTTTTCTTAATTTATTTAAAGATAAATTACAAGATTTTGTGGGTTGAAAGTATTATTTGTATTATTAGGGAAGGAATTAGTTCCAGAGGTAACGCGTTAGGCTCACTCAAGGCTAGTGCTACCCTTAGATTTTTTTCTATACTAGAAGCCTCTAAAGCTCACTGTTTGGAATCTGAAATCGGAAAAAGTTCATAAATGTCGTGTTTCCGGTTGATATATTTTGATCATATTTCAGTCATCTTTCGGTCAAATCTCATTAAAAGGAAAAGTAGTATAGCTATATAAATTACAATTTTTTCTTCAAATATGAAAGAAAATTTAATAATATACACATCTGGAAAAGCTTCCAGCAAAAATCTTTTGTCAGAGATATTTTCCGTGATAGCCTGCTGCTTTTTGAAATACACTGTGTGAATCAACTAAATTTGCTCAGTGCAAATCTATGTTATCACACTGTTTGTCAAAAAGCATCCTGATGTAGGGCGACCGCCCGAAACCGGTCGATGACCGCAAAAAGTAAGCAAACTATCTCTGATGCTTTCCAGCTCTGCGGAACCAACCACACCAAAAATCTTTTGGTTCGGAACGCACATTGAACTCAGAGACCTGAACTAAATCTGAAAAAAAAAAAAATTAATAAACTTAATTCAGTAAAGAAGTTTTTTCTGTAGATCCTTTTTGTAGAGTTTGAGAATTAAGGGGAAAAAAGACAGGTTCCTCAGGTTGTAAGGAGCTTAGATCTGGAATTTAAAGGAAGGACAGTTAGTCAACTGTAAAAGGGACTGTTATTACTGGGCATATTGTCACTTCTATCGGAAAACAATGGACTTTAATCCACCGGAAAGAAAAATCTTGTGTGAAACATTCACACAACTTTCTCTTACTCCAGTTCACAACATTATAATTGACAAATTTTATAGTTAATGTACCAAATTTAATGAAATTCGTCGAAAACTAAAAAAAAAACTGTTCAGTAAAAACGCACTTCCGGTTTACTCATTTTCTTGAAACTCGGAATTTTGGCCAACTATTTATTTCTAATTAATTTTGTTTGGATGATAGAATTGTATAATCAACTATGATAGCACTTTAGAGAAAAACATAACCCCACCCCTCTCTTAAAAGTGCCCTTAAATGAACAGAAATATGTTTTAAATAAAAGTACAACGTCTTTTTATGTAAAAATTATATATGTTATTTCAAGAATATCGTTGGAACCATTTTTAAGAAAATAGCGAAAAAGTGAAAAAAATCATTTAGTAAAGTAAACGCTCTTCCGGTCATCCGATTTTTTTTTAAACTCGGAATTTCAACACATATTTAATTCTAATAACATTATTTAGATGATAGAATTGTCTAATAAACTGAAATAGTACTTTAGAAAATGTCGTAACCCCACCTCTCTCCCAAAAGTACCATTAAATGAATTTTTCCGGAGAAATGTTTTAAATAAAAGTTGTAGCTCTTTGTATGTGTAGTTGATATACCAAGTTTAAATAAAATCGTCGGAGCAAAAAAGTAAAAAAAAAAAAAACTAGTAAAATGGTACTTGGTTGAGCAATTTTGACAGATAACGTACTGTCAGATCCCATAGTGATACCTAAACGGAATATCAAGTTTGAACTTTTTACGGTTTTTCGATTTTGAGCTATTCTGTTCACATATATACATAGACACACGCACACACACACATACACACACACAGACCATTTGCTAAAAACCACTTTTTTGGACTCAGGGCACCTCAAAACGGATATTTCCGGTGAAAACTCGAAATCGAAAATTTGGCACGATTACAATACTCCTACTAGGAGTAAGAGAAATAAAAAAATCCCTTAAGAAGAGATTCCCACCAAGTATAAGAAGGCCACTTAGCTGGATAAAGTGCCGAATGAGATTATAAAGAGTGACATTTTGGAAGAAAGTTGGTTGGTAAAGAACGTGAAAGATACGTTCAATTTGAAAAGCCATCTCCCAGGAATCGTGGGGTATGTGTGTAAATATGATTGTTTATTTTGGGGTGGAGGTCGGTAAGTAGGATATAGTGCAGTGAGACCTTGAAAGATCTATTGTGCTCTCCCACCAGCGCTCAGATGTGGAGGATCTTAAGCTAAAGCTTCTCCAAGCCTAATATAAACAACAGATGAGATCCCCCGAATTAGGAGCTTGATCTTGTGGGTTACTATATCAAATAAGTTCCGCTTTCTGCCATTTTTTGTTTTTGAGATATATATAAATATTTCTTATGTATATACATATGTATAAATATTAACTATACTAAAAGTAAATAGAAGAATAAAGATTTAACAATTGATAATAAACTGACAAAAAACAGCATGTATATATATGTACGTACATCTGGACAGTTTCAAACAAAATGTGAATAATGAAAACAACAATATAATGAAAATAATATTGCATGGTTTTACAACAAGAAAAGTAACATCATCCTGTACACAGATGATAACCGGATGTCCGTCGTACCATGTCTCATGGTTTTTGTGTTGACAATTACCACTAAAGTGGATTAAACTTTAATGAATTACCAACTTAGATGAAATATGGACCATATAATATGGCGGGTGAGTGCTGACATGTGCGCCTGACTATAACACAGTTTATACCAACAAAATACCTTGCTGTCATGTTGGATTAGTATAAACATTGTTGCCATTCATACTGCCCAGTGAGTAGTACGAAACAAGTTTTGATTTTTACAATTCTAATTTTTTTTTTTTTTTTAAGTTTCTCTTAATAATAATAATAATAATAATAATACTTAGTAAAAGGAAGTATTGCGATCGAGCTCAACTGATTGAGTTTTCACCGGAAATACACGTTTTGAGGTCTCCTGAGTCCAAAAAAAAAAGAAAGTAAAAAAATTGGTTTTTATAAAATTATTTAGAGTGTATTCCGTGTGTGAATAGAATATCTCAAAAACGAAAAGTCAAAGGAAGTTAAAACTTGGAAGATTTCGGCTAAAATCCATCAACCGGAAATACCACTTTACTGAATAGTAATTTTCTCAACTACAACTCCAACAATTTTCTTTTCCTTGGTACGAGGGTGGTTTGAAAAGTTCTCGGAATGTACTAGAAAGAAGTGTCTTACCTCGGTGGAACTGCTTTTATTTTTCAACATAGTCTCCCTTTGACTAATGCATTTGGTCCAGCGATGTTCCAATGCCTTTATCCCATCTCGAAAATGAGATTCCTCCAGGCCTGCAAAGTACCTCTCCAATTCGGCTGTCAGTTCTTCCGTTGTAGGAAATCTCCGTCCACCGAGGAAAATTTTCAGCTTGGGGAAGAGATGAAAGTCTGATGGTGCCAAATCAGGTGAATAAGGTGGATGTGGCAACAATTCGTACCTCAGTTCATGAAGTTTTGCCATGGCAATAACACTTGTGTGCGGGCGGGCGTTGTCCTGATGAAAGATGACTTTCTTCCTTGCCAAACCAGGCCTTTTTTCGCGTATCTTTTCCTGTAGTTGGTCTAGAGGTTTGCATAGTATTGCCCCGTAATTGTTTGGCCAGTAGGAAGATAATCTATCAGCAGAATGCCTTTTGCATCCCAGAAAACTGAGGCCATGACCTTTCCGGCCGAACGTACTGCCTTTGCTTTCTTTGGTGGTGGTGACTCAGCATGTTTCCACTGCTTTGACTGCTGTTTTGTCTCTGGGGTATAGTAGTGGACCCAAGTTTCCATCTGTAGTCACAAACCGGCGCAAAAAATCTTGTTGGTTGCGCTGAAAACGGGCCAGACTTTGTTCGGACATTCCCAATCTGGTGCGTTTATGGTCCAATGTCAAGAGCCGCGGCACCCATCTTGCCGATAATTTTTTTCATTCCTAATTCTTCGGTTAAAATGTGATATACCCGTTCAGATGACATCCCTATAGCTTCAGCAATATCTCGCACTTTCAGTCGACGATCCTCCATGACCATTTTATGCACTTTTGCGATAAATTCTGGGATCGTAGCACTTTTTGGCCGTCCACTACGCGGATCATCATCTAAGCTCTCCCGACCAAATTTAAACTCGCTGGTCCACTTGGCAACAGTTGAATATGAAGGAGCAGAGTCCCCCAGTGTGTTCTGAAAGTCGGCATGAATTTCCTTTGCTTTCATACCTTTCTTTACAAAGTACTTAATCACTGCTCGAATCTCAGTTTTTCCATTGTCACAAATCACTACGCGGGAATAACAACAAAGAGTCGTCACTACCACTCTCCTGCAGTAAGAGCACTGACGCGCCACGTGTTCACTCACAAAGGATGTGTGATTATTGCGCGGGAACCTCGTTGCTCTAGCACTGACATCTAGCGGTGATTCCGAGAACTTTTCAAACCACCCTCGTATATCATCTACACATACAAAGAGCTACAACTTTTATTTGCAATATTTCTCCGGAAAAATTCATTTTAGGGCACTTTTGGTGGTGAGGTGGGTGGTTATGATTACCTCTAAAGTGCTATTACAGTTTATTACACAATTCTTTCATCTATATAATATTTATTGGAATTAAATATATTGTCGAAAACCCGAGTATGAAAAAAATCGGATAGTCAGGAGTAGTGCGATTTACTGAAAGTATTTTTCAGTTTTCTCTAAAACGGTCCCAACGATTTTCTATAAACTTTACATATTAACTATACATATAAAGAGCTACAACTTTTATTTGGAACATTTCTCCGGGAAAATTCATTTAAGGGTACATTGAGGGGAGTGGTAGGGTTATGTTTACCACTAATGTGCTACTTCAGTTCAACAATGAACTTATACAATTCTGTCAACCAAATAATATTAATTAGAATTATATAAGCTGGCAAAATTCTCCGTTTTGGAGAAAATCGCTTTAAACGGAAGTGCGACTTTACAAAATATTTTTCATTTTTTTTTTTTGGTGATTTTTCTCCATAAAAATCGCCGATGGTCTTAAAAACTAATAAGAATTAAATGTGTGAAGAAAATTTGCCATTTCGCATTGAGAGAAAAGTCGTAAGGGGTGTTTCACGCTATATTTTGTTTATATTATTTATTCACTAGTGAGTTGGTGGCAATGCTAATTAATAGCTTTTAAATGCCTTCTTCAGGTGGAATATATTTGATTCAGAATATATATTAAATTAACTAATTATTCAATGTGTCACAAATGTACTAAAAAAAAAAACGTGAAACTTCCTATGAAGTTTATGCAAAAATTCAGGTAGAGATTTTGCAGCTCGTTAATTTTATTAAAGAGTGTAGATTCATGAATACAATCGTCTAAATTTAGGCCCATAAATTTATGACGGATGATAAAAGTTTATTTAATCGCAGAGCTATTGAAGGACAATTAGTATCGATAAAACAACATTTCAAAGAAATATTTGGACAAACTAATTAAGATTAAAGCGTTCCAGTTTAGGAATAAGTACTCAGCTGCAGACAAGATAAGTTAAACAAATCAATTAGCCTAGTATTAAACCTTGGTCTTTACAGATAGTTAGTTACTATCAGCAACATTCGTAAATTTTTTAGGCGGCTTAGAATTAATCACGGATAATGAGGGAAAAAAGTAAAATAGGAGGCGAGTGAGCCTCTCTGTATCATTGAAAGCCATAGCGAGTATACCGTTGTGATCTGCACCAAATTCTATTTAAGTAAGAATTATAGAAAATTGAAAAAAATAATAAAAATACATTTATTATACAGAATTTCTCCCCTTTTCAATAATAAACATTTGAACCTCATTGAATGCAAGAATACGATAGAATCAATGGGAACTTTATTAGTCGAGATCAAAAATGTTTTAGATTTTAGATATTAGAGGGGTTGGAATATCAAGTAATCTGTTTCAACTAAATTTACTAACAGAAATTTATAGATGTTTTAAATATACGATTGATAATACATTAAATATAAAGTAAAGTAATGCCTATTTTTTTCAGGCGGGCTTAACATCCAACTACCGAATTTGGTGTCGGGAACGGGGGCGGAAGCACCTACTTTACCATTAACATTTTTTAAATGAATATAAAATTTTGCAGTTATACTCGGGACTCGAACTGGCGACCTCCCACTTACTAGCCCATGCTCATAACCACTACACCAATATCCGCACCTACATTAAATATATATGTATATAATTCGTCTTACTTTAAAAAGTATGTGTTTTTATTGGTTTGATTGTATTTATCGGTAAGTATGTATTTATTATTGGGCTCTAATATATCTTTCATTGCCCAAGTTGCCCAAACCCATTACCGGAAATTCCATACTAACCTACAATCACACACAAATCCTCTAGTTCAACCACCTGTCTTCCCCAACTCTTCCTAATAATCCTCCTGGACGTCTTAAAAGACAATGGACTCGTGATCTCTTCTCAAGTGAAGAGAATGACTAGGTATTTTTGTGTGGTTTTGAAGTGTTACCTTTGGGTAGCTTCTCCACTCATTATATATTTATGTTCTTTTGTAATCAATGATACTTATGGCGCTATCGCGCTGATGGTAGCATAAATAGAGAGAAAAAAAAATGCACTATAGCGTTTTTAGTAATGTCTATATATATATATACTTTTTATTTATTGGCATGGGAGGGATTAGCTAAGTGGTTAGCGCGTTGGACTCCCACGCGGAGGTCCCTGGTTCGAGGCCAATGCTACCCCTAGATTTTTTCTTCCTAGAAGCCTCTACAGCTCACTGTTCGGTGATGGACAGTGGTGTCTGTAGCGAGAGGCCGGCAGTGCACTGAGAAGGCTCCGGGCGCTAATGACCGTAGATGTTGAAGCGCCTTAAATTAAAAAAAAAAAATATTTATTGGCGCCTTATTATTTATTGAAACATTTTATTTAATTTAAAAAAAATGCTGAAGAGTGATTTACATCAATGTTGTTTATTTTTTTTCAATTTTATTTTAGATAAAGAAAAAAAACGAATCTCTGAAACGAAAATGAGAATCATTAAACATTTCAATCAATTATAATTTTCTTCTAGGCGTCAGAGAACAAACTCATAAAGTGGCAAATTATTTGGACATACACATGAAGAGCACATGATTCACTGAATTCTACCATGCGGAAAAATATAAATTAGACTTGCCTTTTAAGAATGATACCGAAAATCAACTAAGCAGAGGAAGTGAGAAAGCTGGCTGTGAGTTATACGTATTACAATAGAAAGGACGAAAGAGGCAACAGTGCCATCTGAGGAGGACAGTATACAACTACCAGTTATAAGGAACCAAGAATGCTCAGTTGAACTGCCACCTACTTTCATGACTTCAGTATGATTTTATTATGTCAATAAAATAAAACAGGATGTTTTACAATCTAAGCAACTCTAATATCCTGTGGTAGATATTATATCACTAGAAACTACAATATAAAGTTATCAAAAAAAAGTAATTTCATATAAAAAAAATCATTGGAAATAAAGCAAAAGAAAACCTGGATCTTGAGGAAAAAATAAGAAGCAAAAAGAAGAATTTAATCTGATTGCAATTGACAAAACATATATCGATTTAAAAATAATACCAATACTAACAATATAGTATCAAGATAGAGATTAGATTGATTTATTATTAAAAGAATCAGTAGGCATTGCTTTTTTATTGGAATAATCTATTCGTTTCCTTTAGTGTGGAAAGATTTGTAGCTCACTGGGTGACTTTTCTATAGAGTACCATTTGTCTTCTTAGCCGGCTATTCGGAAAATGGAAATGGAAACCTGTTTTCCTATCAACAGATTTTCTAGTAATGTATATATATCCCTCTCATATAAAAAATTTTTCACTCCCACCTAGAATACTTTGTTTTAAAATTCAATTTGAATTGAATTTGGATTTAAAATGAATTCGAATGGCCATTCCCTATCAATGATTAGTTAATCTTCTACATTATTTAAATATACTTTTAAATATTTATAATAAAATAAACTTACATACGAGCAGCCAAAAATCAGCTGATACTTACCTGTAACAAAAAATATTAAACAATTATAAAAATAAGTTATTTGCAATAATAATAATAATAATAATAATAATAACCAATTAATAAATTAAGAACGACGTATAAAATAGTAAAATCTATCATTAATGTAGATTAAAAATCAGCTGGTTGCTTTTATTTAACCAACACGCTAAGTTGTTTAATGCTAATTTAAATTTAAATTTTCTTTGGAATATTTGGACTTTTTTTGCCAAATTTAATTCTAAAGTGGTACTTTGAGTGTCAATTTTTGATTTGACAGTTCGCGTAGTACAGTTAAAGTGTGCAGATTGCTCTGTTCTATACCTTTCTTCTAAGGTGAGAAGTGTTTATAATAAGTTCTATCTATACTTAAAATAAAACTCATTTTGTGCTGAATAACGCAGTTATAGTGAGTGAATAGTTGGTGAATTGTGAACATCGTTATTAACGATAAAACAATTAAAAAAAAAAATCTTAACCTAAGTTAAATTATTCTATTTCAAAGTTAAATGCAATTCACAAACATTCAGACTGTACATGTTGTAAATATCTATTGTATTATAGTATCATAACACTCTCGTGCTCTTGTACAAATTCTCTTCTCTTTCCCCTTGTACATATTTTGCGCATTCCCCCCCCTTTTTTTTTTTCTTAATTTTTCTTATATTGAGATCACTCACTTAAATCGCTAACAATCCATTTCAATGGGCCTTAGCGACATAACCTGCCTCACCTCTTCTGACAATGAATCTACGACCTCGAACAGTACTAGATTAACAAAAAGAAAACAAAGCACACCAGGCAGCTCGCCGCCCAAAAATAAGATGAAAAACACCCGCACGGTTATAAGACCAAGCAAAATGTCCACCAAAGGACTAACTGCAATAACAGTCCAGGCTGAAATCAACAACCGCAACCAACTTCCATCTACTAGTACTCTACCTTCTGTTGAAGAAACAATTGTGGCCCCTCCAGGAGTTCTTTCCTACAACCCGTTCTCTCCCATAGCTATCCATGATAAAATGGAAACTGCGCCTACATCCGGTCAGACACTGCGAGCTAAGAGACCTCCACCTATCTACATAAAAAATGTAAACAGATATGCTGAGTTTTGCAAAGCGCTCGCACAATTAGTCGGAGCTGACAGTTTCACTTGCAAAGCACGCATCACCGATTTAATTGTAAACGCTAAAGACATAGACAGCTACAGAAGCATTATACGCTATCTCAAAGATAAGAATGCTGATTATCACACATATCAGCTTGAAGAAGAAAAGGCTTATCGTGTGGTAATCAGGTCCCTTCATCAGAGCACGCCACCCGAACTAATAAAGCCCGAACTAGCTGAACTGGGACATACATCACGTAATGTGACTCCCGTTATTCATCCTGTCACGAAACAATCGTTACCGCTTTTTTTCGTGGACTTAGAGCCAAAAACAAATAACAAAGAAGTAGTATATAATAGGCGACTCCAGGACAGAATTTTGCTCCCTCACCTACCCCCCTCGCCTTCTACCTTCCAACCTTCCCTGTCCATGATCCACCACCCCCCTCACCGCCCTAGTTACCCCTCTCCCACCAAATGGCCCCCCTCCCTTCCCCCAACCTATTCCCAACTTTTCCCCCAC